>APFE030634498.1:53108-101088 GCA_000404065.3 Pinus taeda | reverse complement strand
AGACTAAGCACCATGTCTGCATTGAGGAGGCTAAAGTCATTGCCAGGGTGGATCGGTTCCATCATCGCAAGTTAAGGGAAGCTATTGAAATTGAGCAAAGACCCAACAATCTCAACAGAGATGATGGGTGGAAGGTCAGTAGAAGTTGGATCCCCGCTCTGTCGACTTAGGATGCTTTCTTCTAGGTCGGTCAATGTTTTTTCTTTTCGAGTATACAAATATTAGTAATGTATATTCATTAATCCCCTTTTTGATTGTACCAGTTTTTGATGAAGGTCCTTTCCTGGTTTGGTGTTATGTAGTTTACTCTCAGCGTCATTATTATTGGGGTATCTATATTATGATATATACTTATATTTAGGTTAATTTCATTTTATTTTGATTTGTGATTTCTTCCTTTGAGTGAGTTATTTTCAGCTCTGCTTATCTCTTAGTAATTTAAGTATCCTTTTAATTTTTAAAGTTTATATATATATCATATGGTATTATATATTATATGTTATATATTAATTATATATTATTCAATTTGCAAATCTAAGCTCTTTTGAATAGTATTAATAAGTGATAAATTTAATAATGTTTATAAGCAGAAAAATGATTTAATATTTAGTAAATAGTAAAGTTTTACATAAATTAACATACCTTTAATAAATAATTCTTGGATATATTTAGTTATTAATTCAATAATTAAATACCTATTGTTTTTAATTACCTTTGAAATTATTTATTTTTTGGAACAAGAATATACAATTTAGTTATGTAACCTAAAGTACTTCTTTTAAAGAAAATCTCTCAATCATATAATAAATTTATTATAACCATTAGTAAGATTTTATTAATAACCTATTGTTATTTAGTTAAATAAATTACTACTCTTTGTATAACTAATTTTACTATTTTCTGAATAGATTATTATATTTTAATATTACAGTAATACTAATAACTAATTTATAATAACCATTATTACTAATTGATTAATAACCTAATGTTATTAGTTAATAAATTAGTTAAGATCTAAGTTATTATACCTAATTTTTAAACTAATTTTTCTTTTTTTAAAAAATGGAAAATAATAAATTTATTATAACCATTAATAAGAATTTAGTAATAACCTATTGTCATTTAGTTAAATAAATTACTACTCTTTGTAACTAATTTTTACTATTTTCTAGAAATAGATTATTATATTATTAATTTTTTATATTATAGTAATACCAATAACTAATTTATAATAACCATTAATATTAGTTGATCAATAACCTAATGTTATTTAATTAATAAATTACGTAAGATCTAGTTATTGTACCTAATTTTACTAAATTCTAGATATGGAATTATCATTATTATAAAAAAATATTAAATTTATTAATATAGTTGGGCTGGGTCCTAGGGTCAAAAATAGCCGTTAGATAGCCGTTAGAGTCTCTGCACAGTCTATTTAACTTGCTTGGCCAGATCTGTTTCTTCAACTTGTCCTGACGATGAACCTAGTTGGTTCGAAACGCGTCGACAAAGATATTTTTTATGTGATTTACGCTGAAGTTCTTCTTATAACTATGACAGATCACAGAAGTCTCAATTCTACAAAACAACATTGTTATAGCAGTGACCAATGCAATTTATAATATTTAACATTGCAAAAATAAATATTTCAATATGGATAACTACCTCATATATTTTGTCATTATTTCTAGACATTGTTTTTATATTCCTGCTTGATTTTTAAATAAGTGTAGTGATTTTTATTCTTAAACTTTGCCAAAAAATCATTCAAAATTAAAATATTTAAAAAGATTTGATACTTAAGTAAATAATATATTTTCCATTAGTGACCTCCCATCATAATTTAGGTCCTTACATGAGGGGAAAAAAGAATGAGAGGTAAATAAAAAGATGTTGTTAGGGTCTCCATCCTTAGACATATTTAGAAAAGTAATAACATGAATCATGAGCACAAGCATCATCATAAAGGGAAAAAAATGAGAAGCTCTATGTTCATGGATAATCTGCATAGTACCAAACTTGCGAGATCTATAGAGGGATGTCAGAGTGGGGAAGTGAACATGAAGGACAAGCCATCAGGGTACTTGTGTTGCTCATTTAATAGGGAGGGCACTAGCATTGTGAAACCTTGCAATTCAGATGGAACAACATGGGTTTACTCATGTTTTTATGGAAATATAATTTTCTTTCTATGGCTTGATATTTTATTGTATTGGGCAAAAGTTGGAGCAAAAAATGTTTGTAATGAGATACTTTGGTTTTACATTTGATTTTAATTAAATTGTAAAAAATATTACTATAACATTAATTATATTTCTAATGAATAAAATGTTTTTTCCAATCCCAACTATGTTGAGGTTTTTTTTGTTTGTTTGTCAAGTTGTCCATGATCCTCTAGGCTTGAGGAGCCGTGACCTAGTGGCATCTAATTCGTCAAAATCACCTAAGGATTGCACCTGACCTGGGCCACACTAATCTTAAGGTGACTATATTTTTTAGCATGTCTCCTCCCTCTAGCACAGGACACAACCACCCCCCATGGGGTTTGATCCTAGGTTTCCTCACTAACAAGGCCCATCCTCAACCGGTTGTGCTAGTGGGACTTGACATGCTAAAATATTCAGTTGGCTTAGGGTCGGCGTAGCCCAGGCTAGGTGCGATCCCCAGGTGATTTTGGCGGATTAGATGCCCCTGAGTCGCAGCTCCTCAAGCCGTAGGTCAAGCCTAGAGGATCACAAATAACTTGTCAAACAAAAAAAAAAACCTCAACATGGTATGAGACCCTTGGCCCAGGTTCAATTCCCCGATTTGTGTTTAAAGGGGTTTGTTGGATTTTCACAGTCACCTCATTGGTAATCGAGCACGTAGACTAACCACAACTATAAGATCCACCCTAGGACCACTTTAAAAAGGTAATGATAATGGTTTGGAAGTTTCCTATTGCTTGTGGGTTTTGGTGTAATGGAAAATCTAACATGGCATCAACAATGAAATGACAACAAAACAATGTCACCATCTAATCCCCCCCCACAAAACACAATTGCAGAAGAAGCGAGAGTCTAGAGTATCCATTGTCAACAAATTCCCGCCCCTGAAACAAAACTAAGGGAACAATGGGAATCAACAATGAATAACTGATGCAACACGATGATATGAATTCTATAAGCATTGGTTCAAGGATCGTATCCAAGACATGCTCTTGATGTTTTCACTACAAGGTTAATAGGATGAACAATTCCCTTTCCATTCTTTACAAGTCCTCCTTTGGTATATCCCATTTTACTCAAAATAATGATCCAATACCAATAGTATGTTTTTCAAAACTGGGTGTGAAAAAATCATGTGATGCGTCATGATCATCAACTTTAGTCTTCTGACAATCAAAGTTATGAAGTGTTGAAGGAGAAGAGCTTGGCACCTTAACATCAATTGTCTTCATCTCAACTTTTTGAAGACGACTAACTTTCAATTCAAGTTCCTGCTTAGATTCTTGTAGCTTTTGAATGACCTCATCTTTCTCAATTAGCTATTGAGACAGGGCATCATAATCTCGTTTCACAAAATGATGTTTCTCCATCATTGTTTCTTTTAAACAATCAATCTCCATAATGTGTTGATTATATTGTTCTTCTAGTTGCTTCTTCAAATTTGAGTCAGAAAAAGACTCAACTTCCTCCTGCAAGTCATCAAAGATGTCAATCTTCTCTTGAAACTTATCTATAAGCATCTGGAAGTATTTTCCCATGGTTGAATCCAAATGGTCAACCTTCTGGATTTTCTTAGCTACTGAAGTTTTGAACCTATTCTTAGAGTTGCATTCTCTGCTTGCAAAACAACTACCACTAACTGTAACTGAAGGAATTCTTTACAAATTTCATCTAATATGTTCTTCTCACGAAGCTCCTGCCTTCTTTTACCCATATTGAAAAAATCAAGTTGGAAAATTTATATCCACTAGCCACAAGAGCAAAAAATGCTACCAAAGAGGATCAATGATGACAACAATAACATGAAGCTTCCAATCACCACACAAATAAGGCCAATCTTCCTAGTTTTGCATGACTAGCAAACACGTGTTTCATAACCCCCACCATCAAAGCATGTGTGCCCAAAAAAAGCCAAAAATCTCTTTTAACTAAAGAAAAGGCTCCCAAAATTAGAGTGTTGTCATTCGAATCTTCATCAACAACACTGACTGCGATGGTGGACCCTGTAGATTCATAGAGGACATAATAGATGTTGGAGAAGAGGTTGTGCACAGTATATGTCAGAAAGAATTAAAACAAGACAAATTTTAGGTTGAAGAAGTGCAATACCAATATACTCAACACAATGATAATTCCAATGATCATAAGCAAGTAATAACCACTTCAAAAATTTGAATTGTCCCTTTTCAAAATAAGATGTCACTCAAACAAGCTTGTGATACCATGTAAGAGTATATTACTCACAGTATTATATAAAAGTACATAGAAAACCTCCATTATATAGCAATGGAGGAGGCACAACGTCAGATAAGGATAACTATGACAATTGGACATGTGCAAGTCCCTATGTGAGCTTACAACTTACCATGCTTAGCTCATAGGGAAATGAAGTGTTGGAAAAGAAAAGCTCCAATAAAAAACACTCTTTGGTTTGTGGTAAGGATTTTTCAAAATTATTTAATTTGGATAAAAAAAAATGGGTTATGGGATAGATTATTTTAGTTGAATACTAATTTTTTTTAATTTTTTTTTTGGGTTACGAGAAATGTTTTTTGGTTTACTATTAAATAATAATGAAATGATAAAACCTAGGTAAATGATTTCTGAGTGATGCCCATCAGTGTTTCCTATGCATAATTGTAAACAATAAGGGTGCCTTTACTTACGAGTGGAAATATGTCCCACTTACCTTTGAAATGGAAAATTATTTCGTTGTTAGTGTAAAACATTAGGTGAATACCATTAATGATGTAGAATAGTTTCCACATCTTATATTGTAGGTGACAAGAAGATCTCATTTCTCATTTCTAAGAAAAGTGTGCATATGGCACAGGGGCTTGTTTGATATGTATAGACAACTATGGGAATCCATGGAGATGGGGAAATGTATTGTTTTAGAGTTACTCCACAAATGCATATGTAGAATGTTATGCACTATGAGAGAACCTATGGCAACTTGTTGTGGTACATTAAGCAAAGATCTTTTTATGTAGACAATGTCATCCAAAACCTACTATTAAAGCAACCAATATGAAAAAATAGTAGGATTATTTTAATTTGTCAACCTTTTGGTCAAGTTAAACTTGACACAGAGTAATAATACATTGTCTAGATTTAGAACAGCTATAAATAATTTCCTAAATGATATAATCATCAATAATGGGGAATACAAATGGGAATAAGAATATAACATACATTTTGAATGCCACCATATCAGACATAGGAATTTTTTTGTATTAAATGCCCTTCATGAACGACATAAAATGCCTAAAATGAAGCAAAAGTTGTTTGTACCTGTTTTTCCTCAGTAGAAATTGCCCATTCTAGAAAATCAATATTTCTTCAAAATGATTTTAAATCTTTCATTGGTAAAATAAGTGGTAAATTATATATCAGTCTACTTTCATCATCTCAATATTTCAATTATCATTTTAATTGTGCGTTACCAACTTAACTCAAGCACATTAAACAACCTAAATCTAAGTGATTTGAAATGTTGGGAAAACTTGTTAATGCCATGCAAGGTCCCTCATCAGTGTTAAAAGTTTGTTTAGGATCATCTCAAATTAACAAAAATGTGAAGGATTATGTGTCAAGTATTGAGTGTATTTTATGAGCAATTCATGAGATTAAATTGTGGTTTAAAACACATATTCAACAAGTGAAATTGCAAAGAAATAAAATACAACAAACTCATAACACGAAGCTGATAAAGGAGTTCACCCCTCCTGGGCTACATCTCCTTGGACCTGCTTCAATAACTAAAACCTATTTGGATTAATGGTCAATTCACTGATTACATGCACCTACAGTGCTCCAATGGCTTTGAAACCTATTCCATTGGATTCATAAGACCCAAAATCCCTAAAAATGACTCTCCAAGCTTTGCAATTGGACTTCAACTGATCTAGGCTTGACCTCCTCTCCTGGTGGCCCTAGGCTTCCTTAAACTTCAATGTAGAAAAATCACATATAGAAGTGCCTTTCTACCTCTGCAACCTATTCTATTGTATTCAAAGCATCCAAATAATCTATAAATGACTCTTTTTGAGCCAAAATTGGTCGAAAACTGCCAAAGTTATGGCCTCTTAAGTTTCTCCTAGGAAATCTCCACTAAAATTGGAGAACTCTAGTTAACTCCACCAAAAATGGAGAAATTCTGGATTTAGCAGACTTGCCAAATCTACCGCCAAGTTAATCCTGCACTTAGTTAACAGATAAGCATAATTAATTAATGTTAATATATAGTCAACATATTAATCACGTAGTTAGCATAAAATGTTAGCGGTTAAGCAATGTTGGTCACATGCAGAGGGTTATTGTTACGGTTACCTCCCAAACTACCACTTTTAACATTTAAATAACATGCACACCCCTTGTATGTTAATTTTAATGGCTTTGGTGTAATAGTGGCGCGTGGTTCTTGTGTGGGTTATGTTGTGGTTTCAACTCCGCCGGCCTCCAACAAACTTTTACCCGACCTTTGAGAGGGCATGTAGTGGCCTCCGAGATTGCCACATGTAAGCCTTTCATTGGTTCACTCAAAATGGCATTGACCAATTACATGCCGCCAAATGTCAAAATATCATTGAGCCACCTGTGGGAATATTATGAGAATATTCTCTGGAATATTATTTTTGTTGACTGGGCGTACAGATGCCTAGTCAACATCCCAGTCACAAAATGTTGCTTATTTGACAAAATTGACAACAGGCTCTAACTTTCTCATACGAACTCTATTTTGAGTGAAACAAGTTGTGTTGGGATTGTATTACCGAGATGGACGTGTTCATCTAGATTTTGATCGATTCTGAACACTTTTATTTTTGAGCAAATTTTTGTCCCTAATCAAGATTTTGATCACTTCTTCCCACTAACAGTATTTTGGACCCACAAAATTTGGTTATCTAATGAGAGTTGAGAATTCTTCTTCTTCCCAAGTTCAATCAATTGATTCTGCTTGGAAAAATCTCCATGACAACCACTTGGGTTCATTGACAGGCCTTGCCTTACAAATGGCTTGGCACTTCAACCAATGTTCTCCTTTTGCTGTTGATCCAATCCAACACTTGCTCGGTGGTTCTTGATTAAACACCCTGTTGTACCAAATCGATCCCTCGATGCTTGGGAAGCTAACTGATGGCCTTCCCACTGAGAATCATGTTCCTCTTTTGCAACACATGCACTCGATGCAAGCTTCTCCTTGGAAACCACTCTTCCAAGTTAAGCTCATCTGAGTGAACTACAACAATGAGTTCCAATATCAGTAATACCAAGAAAAGAAATGACCATTCTTTTACCTCCACAGTTTCAAATTCCACATCTGGAATAATGCATTCGCCATCTCTTTCACTTCTTGTCGTCAACACATCAAATCACATTGCAGACCATTTGATGTTTTACAAGGGCTGCAATATTTTTTGGCATTTTTGTCTACTTCCGCTTCTTTATTCCATCATCCTTCAGTATTAAAATGCCGCTCATGTCATGATTTGAGAATGAATACTAATCATGAGCCTCTTGCTCAAGCATGGATCTTCTAAAATCCCGCGATATCTTGTCACAAGAAACACCATTAACCTTGAAAAACTCTCATGCAAGAATATAACTTGTTGACCTCTTCCTTTTTCTTCTTCAAAGCAAAAAATGTCACATCATGTGAACATCGTCATGTACTCTTACATCTTGGTGTATAAACCATCTTGTTTTTTAGTCATTGGTTTACTAAACACAAGTCGATAAAACATTCTTATTCAAAGCAACTGAATTTCAAGTCAAGCAAAAGCATGTACAATAACTTGATAATTTACAACAAGAATTCCATATTCTCATGAAACAATTCGTCACATCTCCCTTTCATCTTTGGAGACAAAATCAACTCTTCCAAGTCGATATAACATACATGTAACAATCAATCGACCACATAAGCTGACACTCATGCATGTGAAAATGATCAAAATTCTCAAGTTGACAACATACATGTTAACAAAGCAATCAACCAACACAAGTCAATCACTCATGCATGTTCAAAACACAATGAAACTATTAAAAGTTCCACTGTTCACACACACAAACTCTCATGCATGTATAACAATTATCAACTCTCTCACAAGTACAATCACATGTACAAGAATCTCATTGGTATGTATGAGTACTTAAAGAGCTAAAATGACCAAATTTGTTGCAACAAAGTGAGTCAACATACTCCACTTTCGAACACCTTCCTGGCGTAACCATGCAAGTTCAATAATGCAACATGCATTCAAATTTGTAGTTGCAAATTGCTATGTTTGCTACATCTAAGTGAGTCAATATAACTCTACTTTTCCAACATCTTACTTCATGCAATATGCAACATACTTTCAGGAGAAAAGAAATGCTTCCAAATAACAAGGAAATGCATCAATAAGGCAAGATTTACATTAATTATCAAAAGAAATGCAAGGCCTTAATTGGTTAAGAAATCTAATCATCTCTTTCCAAACCATTCAAATGGCGCTTCTTTCATCTACACTTCATCATGTGTACCATCCTGACCCACATCAATTATGGAATCTTCTTTTCCATTCTCACCAAAGTCTCTCTCCACCTTCTTCAAATGTCATGGATGACTTGTTAGATGCAAAGTCCAACACTTGTCTACAAGATGATCCTGCTTATGGCAATGAGTGAAAAATAATTTCATCTTCTTTTCAACATGGTTTCCATTATATGATGGACCTTTGGCTTTCTGTCTGTTTTGTTTTGAAAGTTTCCTGTGTATGTCTATCCTCTTCCAACACCTCGAAATAGTATGGTTATTCAAACCACAAAAGGAACATGTAAATTTTCTCCAAATCTTATGTGAATATTTACTATGTTTATCATAATCAAAAGAAACTTAACTAAAGGTAGATTTATACCTTGCACATTCACCTTTGTCGCCTTCTTGAGGAGGTGAATTTGATGAGGTTGTGGCTCTCTTCGGAATACCAACAATGGTTTCAATGACCTTAGAGCTTTCAACATCCTCTTATTTGCCATTTCCACTAGTTGTATGCTTATGAACATCTTCTTGCAAAGTGGGTAAAAAACTTTTCCATTCCTCATGAACACAAACTTCACAAGCTTGAGGTAATGAACATGTAATGAAAGTCCTTCTTGGAACACCTTCATGTGCCTCCTTGGATTTGGAGCATTCTCCATCATGTTGTCCATAACCAAGACCCAAATACCTAGGCCTTTCCTCAACAACAATTGGCTCAACTATGCCTTGTGCATGTTTGCCTAACCTTTTACCTTCATAACCTATTTTCATTAATAATGTGGACCCTATTCCTCTAGTGTGTCTTTCAAAAGCACAAAAACATTCATTTTGAGAGGAAACTGAAGATAAACTTGAATTGCATACCTCATTTTCATGCACATACTTGGCTAAGGTTTCCTTGGCATCATGGAGTTGAATCTCCATCTCATGCATCTTTTCAAGAAGGTCTTGCTTCTCCTCTTTCATGGTCATCAAATCCTCTTGAAGTATAGTGTTCTCCTTCCTATCTTCTTACATCTCTTGCACTCTATCTCTCATTATGATAAGATCTTGCAACATCTCTTTATCAAAGAGTCTTGTTAAGAAAGATGGGTTAGAAACATCACTTGTTGAAGCAGCCATCACATAAATTTGCACATAGTTAAATTCTCCTTACACAAACACAAAACCAATAGCTAATTTTCTAGCTAACCTTGGCAAACCATCTCAAGGTCGAAATGAGCTAACAGTGCTTTGATACCAACTTGATCTGAAATGTTGGGTAAACTTGTTAATTCTATGCAAGCTCCCTCATTAGTATTAAAAATGTGTTTAGGATCATCTCAAATTAACCAAAATGTGAAGGATTATGTGTCAAGTATTGAGTGTATTTTATAAGCAATTCATGAGATTAAATAATTGTTTAAAACACATGCTCAAGAAGTAAAATTGCATAGAAATAAATCATAACAAACTCATAACACAAAGCTGATAAAGGAGTTCAGCCCTCCTGGGCTACATCTCCTTGGACCTGTTTCAATGGCTAGGCCCTTTTTGGATTACTGGTCAATTCTCTGATTACATGCACTTGTAGTGCTCCAATGGCTTTGCAACTTGCTCCATTGGAATCAAAGGACCCAAAACCCCCAAAAATGACTCTCCAAGCTTTGTAATTGGACTTTAGCTGATCTAGGCTCGACCTCCTCTCCTGGTGGCCCTGAACTTCCTTAAACTTCAATGTAGCAAAATCACGTACATAAGTGATTTTCTGCCTCTGCAACCTGTTCTGTTGTGTTCAAAGCATCCAAATAATCTAGGAATGACTCTTTCTGAGCCAAAATTGGTCGAAAACTGCCAAAGTTATAGCCTCTTTAGTTTCTCTTAGGAAATCTCCACTAAAACTAGAGAACTCTAGTTAACTCCGCCCAAAATGGAGGAATTTCGGATTTAGAAGACCTGCCAAATCTAATGCCAAGTTAATCCCGCACTTAATTAATAGATAAACATGATTAATTAATGTTAATCTTCAGTTAACGGATTAATTGCGTGGTAGCATAAAATGCTAGTGGTTAAGCAATGTTGTTCACATGCGAAGGGTTAATGTTACGTTACCTCCCAAACCACTTTTAACATTTAAATAACATGCATGCCCCTTGTATGTTAATTTTAATGGATTTGGTGTAATGGTGGTGTGTGGTGCTTATGCGGGTGAGATCACAAGTTTAACTCTGTCAGCCTGCAACAAACTTTTACCCGACCTTTGAGAGGGCACATGGCAGCCTCTGAGCTTGCCACATGTGTCAGCCTCTCATTCGTCCACCCAAAATTCCATTGACCAATTACATGCCGACAAATGTAAGAATTTCATTGAGTCACCTGTGTGAATATTCTAGGAATATTCCCTAAAATATTATTTTTGTTGACTGGGCTATACGGATGCATAGTCAACATCCCAGTCACAAAATTTTCTCTATTTGACAAAACAAACAACATGCTCTAACTTTCAAATACGAACTCTGTTTTGAGTGAAACAAGTTGCGTTGGGATGATATCACCGAGACAGACGTGGTCGTTCAGGGTTTGATCGATTTTGAGCACTTTAGTTTTTGAGAAAAATTTTGCCCCTAATCTAGATTTCGATCACTAATACAACAATTATTATTTTAAATCAAAGTACAACTTTTCCAAATCAACGATTCCAATTTAACAATCCTATTAGGCTATCTTTACACCTTTTAGGCTATCTTTACACCTTTTGGGGCAATTATTAGTTATTATCTTAATACAAAATTCTCCCCTATGTTCAGAATAGAGCAAAGTAAAGAATCGACTTCAAGGGTTTTCGAGAAAAACTTTAGTACAAAAGTGTCCCCTATGTTCAGAATGGAGCAATGTAGAGAATATACTTCCAGGGTTTTCGAACAGAACTTTCTTTTATCTCTCGCCGTTTGAACAAAAACTCTCTTATCTCCGTTTAGATGGTCTTTTATTTTTAAGTCAACATTCAAATGTAATTTCTGGGTTTTACTTTTTATATTGAATTTTTAAACATCTTGATTTTATGGTATACAAGTACGAAGTTTTAGATAGAAGAAATGTTCAACATATGGGAAACATTCTTGACCCTTCCACAAGGTGTATAAAGTGGGTGTTGTCACATTGCCTTGTCTTCTCAGTGTTACTACTTCCCATTGAATCCTTATACTTAATAAGGATTAAAAATTATAGGAAAAGTTAAAGTAATATTTTTATATAAATGTATATTCCAAAAGTATTTGACTATTGAATCAATATTTTTAAATTTTTAAAAAATTGAATCCATATTTTTACCAATTTTAATGTTTTTGCATAATTTATATCTGGATTTTGATGACCATTATTTTATGGTCATTTGAATTTTTGCATATATGCTATGCAATGTTTAATATTTTTTTATTGGAATTAAATTAATCATTTATCATAGAGAAATATAAGCACAATTTCTTGCATATGTTTTTTTTATATTTTACATTTACCAATTTTTAATTATATTAATTGTTTTAAGTATGATATTTTTTATTAAAAGTAGAAATACATTTATTTTTTAATTAAAATATTAATTATTTTTTTATTTTTTTAATTAATTAAATAACTATTCTAAAGGGCATCCAAGCTCAACTAAGTTTCACACAATATTAGCGAGTAACATCTCATTGTGATAGATCAATCTTCTATCCAATAAAATGCCTAGCCTTAGCTTAGTCATGAAAAACAATAAGTATATCATTATGATCTCCTTGAATTAAGGATGGTATTATGTTATGTTATTAATGAAGAGTCACATGTGAGAAACACCATGGAACAACTCATCTTAGAAGTTATAGCCAATGCATCAAGAGTTGTAATAGAGTACTTAAGTGATCACAATAAAAATAATACATATTGGAGATATTATAAACACATGGATCATACATACCAAGCTAAATGTGGCAGCTAAAGCAACCTCTTCCTACGCCTAGTGTCCTAGATGACCAAGGCAATGTGTCATCAAACCAATGATACATCCATGAGTTACATATAAATCCATATCTATTAGTTGGAAATTGATTAATGTGACAAGAATTGCTTGGGTTGAGATGACAATCAAAATTGAAAAATATCCTCTAAAAATGCATATAGAAATTGGGGTAAGAGGTCCTATGAAATCCAACCTATGATATATGATGGGAAATCCTCAAAATTCTCTTTTAATAAAGATGTCCCATTAAAGGGTTCAAGAGGAGTTATGACGCCCCACCAATTTGATAGTTGAAGAAGTTTGATATTGGTTTGTCAATTTTGGCCCTAAGTAGGAAAGGAAACATGAAAGACGGTGATCCCCTTGAAAGAGATCAGAAGGAGAAGGCCACATAAGGCGTTATATAAATATATAAATCCAAGGGCCACCCTCATAGAAAGAGTTAAACTTGTATTGAAAGAATGTATAAAATCACCCATCCAAATCTTTATAAAGAAAATAAAACATCCCTCAAATCACATAATAAATGGGGCATCTACCAATGAGGTGATCCTCTAATTCTCTCTCTTGTATATTGAAAAGCTAGAATACGTTAGGAATATCATGATGATTAGTTTCAACTCAATCCCAATGTAAACCCACTATGAACCCTCCAAGGGGGATATGAAGGGAAACATCCAGTGCTCTTGTGTGTATGTGGGTTAAGCAATAAGGCTCCCTCACATTTGCATGAAGTGTTCATAGTAAAAATCTATTTAGAGTTGAGGCCATGAAAAGATGAAGTCCAAGTAGATTGAGTGCAATGTCTATAAATAACCTAACACAAACATACAATGATGCCATTTACATTGGAGGTGTATATCAATTGAATTATGTTAGAACTTTAATTTCTCCCCCACAAAAATGTGTCATGCTCTCTTGTGATGATACATCAATCCTATTGGATAAAAACCTCATATTGTAAAAGGAATTTAAACATGATGTAACTTTATTAGTGCCCCACATTCACCCCCTAACTCATTGCTCATGGATTATGGCAAGCTATTTCAAGATTGATGTGGATAATATCTGGTTATTTTCTCTTAAGTATAGTATTCTACATTGACACAATTGATTTTTTTTTAGAAAATAAAATATTTGTATTAAGGGTTCGCTCCTTGTGCATTAGGGCTAGAGAGGCCTTGTCTTTATGAGTGATCTATTAATTACCAACTCTTTATGTGGGAGAGCACTACAAGCTCCATCTCAACATGAAGTGTAGATATTGTGAGCAATTCAGATCAAGGCTTTGCAAATTATCCAATTGTTCTACATTTGTTATACATGGTAACAAGGGAATTACCCACAAACACATACCCTCAAGACTAATACCCAGTTCTCTAAAAATAAAATGGTGCCAATATCCTCAGTTATAGGTGAAGGATTCTCTTAGGAGGTTAGTGTGTTGGTTTGAAGTGTTTTTTTTGGCATTGGATGGTTAGTGGTTAAGGGCTTCATGGGTTAAGGGTTAAGGGCCAAGGGGTTGGGGTTGAGGGGATTTAGGGGGTAAGGGATTAAGAGTTAGGGGATTAGGTGTTTATGGGCTAGGGGTTAGTGGTTAAGGGTCACGAGTTAAGATGATAAGGGATTATAGGTTCATGGATTCTAGGTTAGGGGTTAGTGGCTTAAGGTCTAGTGGCAATGGGTTAATGGGTTATGAGTGTAGGGGCTAAGGTATTATGGATTTTGAGTCAAGGATGTTGGAAATATGGAGAGGGGGGTGAACCAATATTTCACCTAATTTAGTTAATTTTTCACTTTTAGAGAATTAAATACTATTATCACAAATCAAATCATATTTTACGCATCATATCACATCACATGAATAGTATATAAGAAATTTTACATGGAAACCCAATGGGGGGAGAAACCACATAATGATTTCTAATATATTTGATGAGTATAAAATATTATCAGCACTAATTGAAGGGAAGAAGCAACCCTTAGTACTCACTTTAGAAAAAACGTTAATTTTTATTAGGAAGAATAAACTCCCTAAAATGATGCACCAACACCCTGGATTCACTAGTGCCAGCTGGAAGGATACACTAACACCTTGTTAGCTTCAATTTGTTGCCCTATATTCACCATGCCACCCTGAAGTATTCTTAGGCACCAACTTGAACGAGGCTTTAATGTTTTCCTTGCACCACCCTACCACCCTTAGTAATCATGAAAGAAGAAGAATTTGTGGGCTCCTATACTAGGGATACTGCCTATAATAACATTCAATCACTATTGAATTTCTTCATTGTTGTCTCTGCCGATACATGCCCAGATCACAGTCTTTAAGTCTGCTCATCTAATTTTGACTGTTGTAGTTTTTAATTTTAAATCATTAACCCTTTATAAAAGACGCTTCTCAATCATTTATCTTACTCATTGCAAAGTGAAGTACACCAATTTTACAAAATAATGTTCATACCTCATATCACATCACTTTTGAGGGAGATCTAGACATGCTACAAAAAACTTGATCATGAACCTCAGTCTTGCTACCACATGAGTATGCCTCCTTTTTTCAATAATCTTCCTTAGTCATACCTTCATATTTTCTCCTCGGATTTGCTACATGATGGGGCTTAATTAATTCTTCAAATTTGGTAAAACACAAAACTTGTCACAAAATGTGACACAAAAGTGGATGCAAAAAGTGATGAATTACTTAATGCAAACTTGGATGAAAAATATGATTCAAATGTAGATGCAAAAGTGGAAGAAAACATGGGTGCAATACTAGAGGCAAAACTTGGTGCAAATTATGGTGAAAAAAAGTGGATGCAACAACAAACTCAAAAAAGGAGGTAAACTTGGTTGCAAAATGGTTTGGATCTTGGAGAGCCAAGATCAAAGAGATTTAACTGTCGAGAGGAAGAAGAGAGAACACACCTAATCAAAAGAGAGAAATATTTATTAAATAATAAAAATTATAACAACTAAATTTGTATGGAGAAATTTGTCCTTTTACAAAGTGAGGCACATTTCTATAGCCTTGTTGAGTTACAATACCATGGGTAAAATATCATGTTTTGATACCATGGGTAAATTCCATAGGTGGATGCCACTTCCCATTCAAATCACTCCTCCCCCCCAGGGAGAAATAGTCCCCATTACATCAAGTTACCTCCTGAGAAGCATTTTTTGAATATAAGAGCCAATGAAGAGAAGGGTTTTTGTGTGGTTGATCCATAATCATGGGTTTGCATATGACCCATAGCCATGGGTTTGTGATGATCAAAAACCAAGTCTTGTTGAAGGCAAATGTTTTGTTTGGTTTAACCATAACCATGATGAAGATTAAACGATAGAGATACACTGTAATTCTTGTGGGCCAACTACGAGATTGATAGTGTGCGACCTAACAAATGGACTTTGATGGAAAGGGTTTTGTGTAGTTGACCCATAACCTTTGGTTTGTGGGTGACCCATAACCATGGTGAATGAGGCTCCAAGGATAGAGATATACTCTAATTCTTGTGGGCTAACTTTGAGGGTGATAGTGCATGGCCTAGCAAATGTATCTCAATGATTAGTCTACTAGAGCCATCAGATTGAAGATTAAGAATACTAATAGGAATTGATAATAAATTGCCATCAATGTTGATTTCTACCAAATGAAATAGTATGTTGGATTTGAACCATTTTGAATAATAGGAGTTGAGCATTCAATTTAGCATTATTTCCTAATAATTAAGAGATGGGTTTGAAAAAATCATCAAAGGAGACGAGACAATAAGAAAACATGTTCCCCATGGATGTACCCAATTAAGAGGCCAAGGAGAGAGGCCTTGTCCAAAGCTAATTAATCCACTTCCTTGTGTGAATGAAACTCCTAAATGATTGTAGTTGAAACCAAACACAATATGCGTAACCTTTGAAGAAGAAATATTAAAGGTATCATATGAAAGGATCTCTATTGTGAAGGACTTATCACCATACACATAGTTATATTCACACTTTGCATTAGAGAAAGAAAGTCTCATTACAACATATTGTATTGTATGTTGAGGATGAGGAAAGATCATAGATTGGAGTTTTCTAATTACAACATTCATTTCAGGGCTTCCACTACATCTAGATTAGGTCACTCCCCTATCTATAATTGCATAATAAGATAAATATGGCATACGAATTAAGATGTTCATGAGAAATTCTCCATATCCTTCCCTTACTGGAGCCTAGATTTCAACCTGAAATTTATTGATTAATGTACATATGATTTGCATTTTTTCGAAGTCACTCATAACAACATTGGACTGATCATTTCAAATTCTTGGTGGATGTAAAATTTATAAAGAGCAGTAGATCATTATGCACCAAATATACTCTTAATCCATTCAACAGTCACATTAGATTAATACTGGATACATGGATACATTCCATTAAAAGAACAACTACAAAAACATAAAATAATAATTAAGGATTCAATAGAAGAATACTTTTTTTGCAGGTGACAAGAGGATATGTAACTGTTGAGGTTTCAATGCATGGGGCTTCTCAAGAGCTTTGAGTTCTAGATGTGCTACCTTTTACCCTAAAACCTCATTGCTCCAAATATTGGACCTATTCTAGGGGAGTCATCAATTTTGGTGACCTTGATGCCAATGCTCTTGAGCCTCTTGACATCGGTGGTGCTGAAGGGTCCATCGATGCCAAAAGAGCTAATGGCAAACTTGGAATCCATGCATGACTGTGTATCATGGTTCATGGATATGAGGATCCATTAGTCATGATGCCAATGTCTACCATAATATCATGTCTCTTTCCTTTCCTTAATGGTTACTACAAAATCATTTTCAATGCCTTTGTCCCTGGATTAATTAGTATACTGACCACCATCTATTTTGTTGAAGGGATTCATGACCATGATTGTTGGTGTCATTACTATAGGCACAAATTCAAAGGGATTAATGATGCTAATGTTTATATTTCATTGAGTATATGTTTCCTACATTGTCATCAATTGTTGCATTTACGAAGGTCAAAGAATATTCTCTATGGTATGGGGCAATGGGACAAAGCCAGAGAGCTGTGTGGGGGTTGAGCCCTGAAATAAGTTATTATGCAACACCATTCAGAATTCCCCAGGACCCCCTCCTCTACCACCTCTTAGTAGCGGTGGTGGTCCTCCTCCACCTCATACTAGTGGTGGTAGTGGTCTTGTGGCTTGGTTAGGCCGTGGTACAAAAGGCTTATGTGAATGTGAAACTGAGCATCTGTTGTAGTGGCTCCAAAAACCTCCAAATTTTTAGCCTGCATCCAATTTCAAAGCCTACTTTGAGAGTTTTACTTGAAGACAACACACACTCGGGTTCCATGAGCTCGTGTGAGTCTTCGCACCCACATTGCTTGATCATTCCACCAACAACTTTTTAATATTGATGTCAATTTCATGCTTGTGACCATGTTCTGGTCATACACAAGGTCTTTGATTCATGTGTACATGTTGTGCTTTCTATGTAAACATATGTTGCACTCACACACGGAGTCATATACACTGTCGTGCAACATCGTCACAATTGTCCAATGATCAATCACAAGCATCGCACTTGTCGTTCACACCATTGGTCAGTGATGTTGAGTATATGTGTCTAGATGGGTGGCGTTGTCTTGTCGTCAAGTCATGTAAGTGTGTGTTTGCAAGATCACATTTGCACCTTTTCACTCATTCACACACTTAGTCATTTTTCTGAAGTTTTGACGAACGGATTCCCCTTTGACAACTGAACCTTCACCCTGCCATCGAATCGATCGACTATCACCCATAACAGCGCAAAAGAACCAAGCAAGCCATTTCAAGTTGTGCTACCTACAAGAAGATCAATCAACCTTCATGCTGGTCAACCAAAGAATTTGTCTTGACAGTCACCTCGGGACTGATTCCCCTCAAAAATTGCTTAATGGTTGCAAACCTTGCCTACTTCACTGACCGAGAAAATTGCGCAGACAGGCTGGACATACACTAAGTGCTCGTCCTTGTCTCGCTCGGAAAATTGCGTAGTTTTTCCATCCAACATATCAGTCAGATGACCAGATGCTCACCCGGAAAACTGCGTAGTTTTCATGAGAAAGCCCTCTGTTGCCCAGCAGTCTGCTCAACTCAGAAACTGTGCAGAGGTGATCTACAGGCCAACCTCCCAGCATAAGTGTAATTTTTCCCGCCAGAAGTTCCCAACATCCGACTGCCAGTTCCCTTTAGGAATTGCGTAGTTTTTGTTGCCAAGCTCCAGCAGTTGACTACCAGTTCCCTCCAGGAATTGCATAGTTTTTGTTGCTAGGTTCCCGACAACTAATTGCTAGTTCCCTCTAGGAATTTCACAGTTTTTGCTACCAGGGTCCCAATAGCCATCTGCCAGTTCCCTTGAGGAATTGCTCAGTTTTGGCTGCCAGGCTCCCGTTGCCCGCTCCTTCTGAAAACTGCGTAGATTTTTTCTGCCTAGCCTTCCCGCATCTAAACTGCTCCTCTAAAAAATTGTGCGCTTTTGTCCTCCAATTGAGCCAAACCCCATGGAAAGTCACTGTGAACCCAGATTTCCCTTCTCCATCACCCAGTGACTTCTGTGCAGTTTTTACCAGCAGTGTCTGGAGCCTCCATCCCAACTCGCAACTCGCAACCTTGTCTCCTCTCCGAGTCACCTGCATCTGAAATGATCACACACCATGGTAGACTAGGAGGTTTATGGATTTGATGTTGTCTCGTCATGAGAGATTGTAGATACAAGTACACAAACAAACATGGCACAAAGACAGTTGGGATGAACAAAGGGAGTACATGTACAAGGACATGTTCACCAATGGACAAACAAACGATGCATGCAGAGAGATGTGCTTGTGAACGGATGAACATGAAGATGTGTTCACAAATGGATGGACGGACAAGTGAACATGCAAGATGTGTTCACAAATGGATGGACGAATGGACATGCACTTTTCACGAACGAGTGAACCTGTCAAGCATGCCAACATGCAAGCAAGGAGCAACATGCAAATGAAACATCCAGAAAACCCAACAACCATTGAAGATTCCGTGCACTTTGCCATGCGGAGGTGGAGCTGTGACACACCATGAGGACATCCATCACTGAGCAACATTGCAGCTCGACATGCACATCAACAACAACACGAATGTACCATCACTGACATGTCGAGTCTTGTCATGAATCATGTTGTCCACATCTCTACTATTGGCCATACTATCAATCAATGTAATGTAACGTGGAAGTCCAAGAGACCCACTTGTCATATGAAGAGTCATGTAAAGTCGAAAGGTCATGGTAAGACTGATCTTGAACACTTGTAATGCATGTTTCTTTAACCTGTTTAACACTTGAACTCATTCAATTGTTGTAATACATATATATTAATGAAAATATGTTGTATGAGCTGTTGACGTTGTCTTGCCTGCGTTGGTTACCTCCCCGGACATCAGACATACCTTTCACGTAAACTTGCAATAACAATTGTCGCACTCGAGTGGACTCCTCCACTACATGTTGTACGTGTTATCTTTCCTTGTGTGTTGTGACTACCACATTCGTGTGGACTGCTCTTCCAAAAGCTGTGCGTGACCTGTTGTATTGTGTGTTCCTAACAGAGTTGGGGCTTCTTCCCATCCAACTTGGGACTCACTCCCACCTTCTCCCTCTACAGTGAAAGAACCATTGATACAAGTAACACTAGCAATCACTAGGCACACGAACATCACTACATGAAGACAAAGCATACCACTCTCCTGTGCTGAAAAGCAAGAGCTGAGGCAAATCTTTAAGATAATGGAAACCAGGCCATCATATCGAATGGGACTCCCACACCAAACAATGTGAGGTCTAGTTGGGAATTCCTACCAGAGTAATCCTTTGAACGTTGGCAGGCCCATCACCGTCAACATTTCTGGCGCTAGGAGGGTAGGGAGTTGTATATGGCTGAACGTCCTCTCACACCCACTCATCAACCATCTAGTCAAGGCAGTAACTCACACTCCCTCTCACCTACGCACGACTCTGCATTTGGTTACTTCTCACCTCCTAGGACTGAACACAAAATTCCATATCATCACCTTCACTCCATCCGTCCCATCACCTTCCAGTTCGCGAAAGAAGTCAGAGTGATACTAGGCATACAACATCTTCCATACACATCAAGGAAGCAAAAAGCCACTCTAATAGGGGTTGTTTTATCATTAGTGGAAGAAGAAGTTCTTTTCACACTTGAAGGTCTGATAGAAGCTATTGAAGATAGAGAGGAACCTCTGGTCTTCCGACAAGGGGAACGAGACCCCCTTGTGATATTGGGATAAGACTCTGGTGCAGGAGGCGAAGGGGAAGGTAGTAGAGGAGGCGGAGGTGGAGATGAACCAACATACATGAAGCTAGAACCGTTAGATTCTGAAGGAGAGGAGGAGGATGGTGAAGAAGAACAAGAGATGGCTAACCAAAATCTAGAATGGATGACTTATGGACCATTGGCTCTCTTGGGTGCTTTGTAAAAGATGCTGAAGTGAGTGGAGAGAATGAACATCAAGTTCAATCTTGACATCACAGTGAAGGCAAAGGACCATTTGTAACACTTCTACCTGCAGTTGTGAGACCCTTGAGGTACGGTATGACGACGTGGCATGTAGATTGTTTCCATGTACCTTGGATGGTCACGCGGTTGCATGGTATCACAACCTTCCACCAAACTCCATACATAACTTGGGTGCATTCAAACGCATGTTTCTTGAAAATTTTCTTGATGACAAGACCCCAGCTATGTTACTCAAAGAATTGGGAAGATTGAAGATGGAGGGAATAGAGAAGGTAGAAGACGTCAATAAGAGGTTTACACGCATATTGAAAATTTTTTTAGTGGACACCAAACCTCATGAATCCATCACTGTTGATTACTACACATCCGCATTGCCAACCAGCATTGCACAATTCATCAAGCGAGCTGCGAAACCAACACTATTGGAAAAATACGAAGAGGCCATTGCTATTGAGAAAGACATGCACATGATTGGATTCATTAAGGATGATGAACCAGCAAAGGACTCCAACGAAGCGAGTAGAAAGTCCTAGGCGATTGTGAGCAAAGTTAAAGACAAGGAAACAAATGATATTGAAACCCTCACTCACCTCGTTAAGAACTTAACATATACATGTCTACAAGCAACCATCCGCCGAGATAGAAACAAGGAAGCATGTCATCAAGCAGGAACCGATACACTCCAAAAACTGTGCAGAGCTCTTTATTCCACGTCGATCAGTGTGCAAATTCAAATTTCTGTTCATTCCATGAGGAACATCACATAGAGAACTCTGGTTCGGACTTGAAGAGAGTCACAAGATCTGTATGCAGTCATACATTCGATGCAGAAAATAATATACAAGAGCAACTAGAAGACATGGATGATGATGAAGGCATTGCACCTAATGAAGCATCAAGTTTAGGGTATGTGGTCAACACGTATCAGTGCTCACAAGCAACATTGAAGACGAACACAGAGAAACAACCCCCAAAGGAAAGGGAATGTTACAAACATAGGAGTAAAGGAGCTCCCCTTACACTTGAGGAAGCACAAGAAAATATGAGACTATTGTTGTGGAAGGCTGATCAACCAACCGCCCCAAAGCAGAAAACACAGAACAAGTCTGGGAAGACAGTGACAGACAAGAGTACGTCTCTGAGTAGCAAACTGCATAACACTCCATCGAACAACATGAACATCAATCCTACCCCGGACACCTCGGTGAGTCTACAACCTATAGACTACAACATTTTAGTTGACATGAAGAAAACTCACACAAATATCAGTTTGTTCAAGTTAGCTAAGATCCAGAGTCAGCGAGACATCCTGCTGCATGCATTGGGATAGAAAACAATGGACAACGCAACCTCTCCCAACAAGGGAGCAAGCGCACCTCCCGGATCACTTTCCACTGTGCTTAACACACTCTGGATGGAAGAAGAAAACTCAAGTTACCCTCCATTCTTGCTCTCATTTGAATTTTTTAATTGCAATGTTCACAACTGCTTGATTGATTTTGGTGTGACAACCAACATCATTCTGTTCTCCATTGCTAGAAAGATCAATGCATAATGGAGCTAGATATCTGCGTGAATCATCCAACTTGATCGAGCATCTGTACCAACCATTATTGAACTTCGAGACATGATCATCCAAATATCTCATGACAGTCGAGTCCACCAATGCATCAACATTGTCGTTGTGGACATACTAGAAGCATACGGTCTACTACTCAGCAGAGACTGGTCTAGCAAGCTA
The DNA here is from genome assembly GCA_000404065.3 of Pinus taeda. NCBI lineage: Eukaryota > Viridiplantae > Streptophyta > Pinopsida > Pinales > Pinaceae > Pinus > Pinus taeda. The sequence continues at coordinate 78,070 of APFE030634498.1, read as the reverse complement.
AACATATATTTTGCTACAGACTAGTTGTACATCTGGTTTTCGTACAAGGGAAAAAATAATCAAATCCGGGTGGTATCCGAGAGGTATATGAATCATAATGTCACTCCCCTCAATGGCAATAATGAACCATTGGTCTTCGCAGAACTCATGTTTGGCCACTGTTATTGGAAACAACGTTGGGGTGTTATCCTGCACAACCAACTCCAACCCCACCATACATCCAGTTGGGACTCCTTACTTTCCCAACTGATGCTAATGAAACATGTATAGTGCATTGTACCAATATTAGTAGTCGTAGTAACAACAGTAGTAGCAGTAGTACAAGTGCGTCAAATGGTCCGTGTACAGACAAGTTGTGGACCATGTACTTTGATGGATCAAAGACACAGGATGACTCAAGAGCCGAGAGTGTCTTGATCAACCCATACAATAGGAAGCATATGGTTTCAAGTCGCTTGGAGTTCAATTGCATGAACAACGTTGTTGAGTATGAAGCACTCGTGTTGGGTTGTAGAAAGCCATCAGCCTCAACGTTGTCGCACTCAAAGTGGTAGATGATTCAAAGGTAGTGGCATGATAGGTACGTAACACCATTCATTGTTTGTCACCGCATCTCAAAAATTACCAGCAAGAGGTACAAAAAATAATCTCTAACTTCCAAGCATTTAATATCACTGCTGTACCATGTACGCATAATGCAACTACCAATGCTTTGGCAAACACAACTTCAAGAATGTCACAGATTAGGGATATATTTACTATGGAAATTTTGTACAAACCATCTATCCCGAATAACATAACTAACTTACGCGTGTTTAATGATGATCAACAGATACTGCATTTCATGGTCAACGCTGACATCTTCAAAGATGCTGCAATAGATGATGACGAGCATGAGCACCCTCTACAAGCAGAAGCTGGTAACAGGAAAGGCCACCTTATCATGAAGGGTGTGGCTTCATTGGAAAAGCTTTATGACTTGCAAGAACATTTTCAAGGGCTGAGGAATAGCAAGACCCACAGTTCCACCATGGTGCATGAACTGATTAACTTGGGAACAGAACAAGATCTGAAGTTTGTCAATCTTGGTACATGTTGCATGCAACAAGAGCGACAAGAAGTTGTCCACTTGTTCAAAGAGTACCGATATGTGTTCGCAATGGACGTAAGATGATTTGAAAACTTATGACATGGGATAATCCAACACATCATTCCAGTCAAAGAAGGGGTCAAGCCATATCAGCAGAAGTTGAGGAAAGTATACCTATCACTTGAAATCCTCATACAGAAAGAGCTTACCAAGTTGTTGGATGCAAAAATCATATACAAATTTCATCATTCCACGTGGGTTTCAAACCTTGTTCCTATATGCAAGAAGTTTGGGGAAATCTACTTGTGTGTTGATTTTTGGAACGTGAACCATGCCCTAGACAAAGACAACTACCCTGTGTCGTCTATGAACCGCATTATGCAAACATTATCTAGGGCACAAATGTTTTCCCTACTCGATGGTTTTTCAGGATACAATTAGGTTTTGGTAGCAAAACGTGATATACTTAAGACTACTTTCCATACCAAGTGAGGTACATTCACTTACACACGAATGTCATTTGGGCTTGTAAATGTAGGCATAAACTTTCAACATGCCATGGACATCGCTTTTCATGGAATCATCGGATAGAGCGTAGTGGTATACCTCGATGACGTGATTGTGTTCTCAAGAAGATGTGATGACCACATACACCATTTGAAGGCAATTTTTGAGCAATGTTGAAAATATGAGATTTCCTTGAATCCAAGAAGAGCATATTCACAGTGTCTGAGGGGAACCTTCTCGAACACATTGTTTCCAAAAGTGGTATCAAGGTGGATCTGGACTGGGTTCAGACTATTACCCAGATCCCTTATGTAGCCAACAAGAAAGCCATGCAATCCTTCCCATGCAAGATAAACTTCCTCCGGAAGTTCATCTCAGATTATGCTCAGATAGTGAATCCCATACAGGAGATGATCAAGAAAGATGTAGTCTACAGCTAGGGAAAGAGGGAAAAGTATGCATTCACCCGTATCAAGCAGGCCATTGCAGAAGCACCTGCACTCTACAACCCAGACTTCAAGAATTATTTCCTGCTATACACCTTTTCATTTGATAATTCGCTCGCTGTGGTACTCAATTAGAAGGACAAGATGAACGATGAATGTCCCATCTCCTTCATGAGCGCAAGCATGCAGGGACTAGAAATCAACTATCCCACCATTGAAAAGAAATCATATGTAGTTTACAAGGTGGCGAAACACTTTAGGCCCTACCTGCTGAAGAGCCACTTCATAGTCTACGTCCCTCACCTAGTGGTTTTCACATTGCTTATACAATAAGAATTGGGTGAACGACATGCGAAATGGATGACAGGCTTGCAAGAGTATGATCTTGAAATCAAGCTAGTTCACATGGTCAAAGGACATGGGCTCTACAGACTTGCATCTGAAGCCGCACGTGCACTGAAGATTGAAGAAGAGATCACCAACTGGGAGTAGGAAATTGAGATGTATGATATAAGGCAAGAAACACCCACTGAAGATGGAACCTTTTGGTATGCATATGTGCACTAGTACCTTGAGCATGACACCGCACCCTCTCACTTTTCCATCAAGTAGAAGAGGGAATTACACCTCAAAGCTTTAACATATCAGTTAGTGCACAGAGTGCTTTATAGGAACCATAGAAACAAACTTTTTCTCAGGTGCCTGGAGGCACATGAATCAAAGAAGGTATTACAAGATCTACATGATGGACCCACCAGAGGTCACTTTGCTGGAAACACCACTGCGCACAAAGTTGTGCGAGCTGGTTTCTACTAGCCCACATTAGTCAAGGGTGCACATGCTTATGCCTGCAAGTGCCCGGTTTGTCAGCAATGCGCTGACAAAGCATGAAGGTTAGCAACCCCACTACACCCTGTTGTAGTGACCAAACCATTCCGACAGTCCGGCCTGGACATCATTGGGGAAATTTTCCCACATTCCTCAATACAACATCGCTACATTCTAACAACAACTGATTACTTCACACGGTGGATGGAAGCAGTTCCACTCAAATAAGTGAATGATCAGGAGGTCATCAACTTCCTCTAGTGGAACACCATCTCAAGCTTTGGCGTTCTGGTATCACTTGTTTTTTATGATAATGAAACATAACTTTCATCTTTAAAGCTTTATGATTTTTCATTACAAAATGGTATTATGCTGAAACACTCATCCAACTACTACCCACAAGGAAACGGTCTCATAGAATCCACGAACAAAAATCTCATCCGCATAATAAAAAAAATTGTTTTCTTTGAGCAGCGCAACTAGCATACTGTCCTGACAAATGCACTATGGGCTGATCGTGTAACACCCAAATGCTCTCTGAGTACTTCATCGTACTTCCTGGTCTATGGTAAAGAAGCCATCCTTCCACCTAATATCTACTTTCTTGCACTTCAGCTATCCCGAGAATCCCAAGGAAAGCCTTGCCAGTTAGTTCAACGTAGGATGGATACACTCCACAAGCTTCAGGAAGAAAGGATGAAAACAAAATAAAAATTCACACTCCACCAGAACCATATCAACAGATGGTTCGATAAGAAGTTTGTAGGGAAATCTAACTTCGGTGTTGGTGACTTGGTTATGAAATGGGATAAGTCCCATGAAGACAAAGGCAAACATACGAAGTTCTAGTCCCTATGGATTGGTCCGTACACAATCCATGAGAAGCTTGGCCCACACACGTACCATCTACAATCACTTGACGAGAGGATTGGCAACCTTCCTATCAATAGATAAGATCTCAAGCACTACTTCCAGTAGGGTGGGCCGTGCCTCGTGCCATGTACATAGTCTGTTTGCTGCTTGTTGTTTTTATTTTGTTTACCTTGCTTACTATCGTTGTTTTCATTTGGTTTGCTTTGCTTACTAATCTTTTTTTCATTTGTTTGAGTTGCTTACTACCTTACTATTTTTGTTTCCAAAAATAAGTGTTGGCATCTACTGATTTTTGGATTTTGAATGAGTATGTGGTTGAGATATGAAGAGACTTGTGACATTGTAGCACTTGGCCAGTCTTGTGTCCGTATTCTCTTTGCTTGGTTATAACCTTCAACCAATGAATTCTTGACGGAAAATACGAGCCATCTTCAAGGGAAGTTTTGGTCCAACCATGAACTTGTGTCCATACTGGGAATGCCCATGCCTGCAATCAACCTTCTACTCTGTGTGTTCAAGCTTGTCCAACTAGTAGAAATGAAGAAGGGGAAATCTAAATGAGAAAACCTATGTTAGAGGTCTTACATGATTCTCTGAAGGAACAACCTCTTCTGCTCTCAATAAGTTGGGATCCCTCTTTTTCCCCAAAATAAATAACTACCTATGCATAGTCCTCTAAAAAAATACAACGGTGAAAGAAGATAAAGGCTTCCTGTGCTGAGAGGTGAAGCATGAAACTCCACCGGGTTACTAACTAGTCTTGTTGGCAATGGAGCAATGTGTGTGTTCCTACGTGACTCCGCTGGGGTACTGTCCAAGCCTATTGGAAATGGAGAAACACTAGAGATGAAAACTTATACTCTAAAAATCTTCAACTCGCGAGCGAAACTACCCTTCCCAATTTCGAAACAATGTGACCCATATGAACTTTTGTTGTGTTTGACTGAGTTGGAAAAAGGTGAACCATGTACGTCCATGGGGTAAGTAGGGAAGAAGAAATAACCTGCACAACAATTCAGTACTCCCCGAAAGACCAAGGCCTTGTGCTATCAATGAACCAAAAGAGAAGCTATAGTTCTACCAGTGCGTCACCAAGTGTTGTAGCGGTTGCAATACCCTCCAAAATTTCGGCCTGCATCCAATTTCAGAGCATCCTTTGAGAGTTTTACTTGATGAGTGCATGCACTCAGGTTCACTTCATGAGCTCGTGTGAGTCTTCACAACCACCTTGCTTGATCATTCCACTGACAACTTTTGCATGTCGATGTCAATGTCATGCTTGCAACCATGTTCTGGTCATACATAAGGTCTTCGCTTCATTTGCACATGTTGTGTTCACTATGTAAACATCCATCATGCTCACACACAAAGTCATATATATTGTTGCACAAGAGTTGTCGTGGTCATCCAATGATCAATCACAAGCGTCACGATTGTCGCTCACATCATTGGTCAATCATGTTGAGCATATGTGTTTGGATGGTTTGAGTTGTCTCATCGTCAAGTCATGTAAGTGTGTGTTTGAAAGATCACATATGCACCTTTTCACTTGTTCACACACTTAGTCATTTTTCTGAAGTTCTGATGACCAAATCCCCCTCTAACAGCCGGACCTTAGCCCCACCATTGACTCGATTGAATGCCACCTAGAACAACGCAGAAGCACCAAACAAGCCATTTCAAGCTGCACTGCCCGCAATAAGATCAATCAGCCGTCTTGCTAGTCAACCAGAGAATTTGACCCGATAGTCACCCTAGGACCGATTCCCCTCAAAATTTCTCAAAGGCTATAGATCTTACCTTCTCCGCTGATCGAGAAAATTGCCTAGATAGGCTAGACATACACTGAGTGCCTGTCCCTGTCTCCCTCGGAAAATTGCACATTTTTCTAGCTAACCCACCAGTTAGCTGACCCGCTGCTCACCCGGAAAAATGTGCAGTTTGCATGAGAAATCCATGTGCTTCCTAGGAGTCTGCTCAACCCAGAAACTATGCAGAGGTGATCAACAAGCCAACCTCCCAGCATAAGCACAATTTTTCCTACCAGTAGCTACCAGTAGCCAATTGCCATTTCCCTCCAGGGATTGCGCAGTTTTTGCTACCAAGCTCCAACAACTCACTATTAGTTCCCTCTAGGAATTGGACAGTTTTTTCTGCCAGGCTTCTGACAGATGACTGCCAGTTCCCTCTAGGAATTGCACAATTTTTGTTGCCAAGGTCCCAACAGCCAATTGCAAGTTCCCTCTGGGAATTGCGTAGTTTTGGCTGCCAGGCTCTCGCTGCCCGCTCCTTTTGAAAATTGCGTAGATTTGTCTGCCCAACCTTCGTGCATCTCGGATTTCTCCTCTAAAAGTTTGCACAGTTTTGTCCTATAGCTGAGCCATACCCCACGGATAGTCACTATTAACCTAGATTTCCCATCTCCATCACCCAATGACTTCTACATAGTTTTCACCAGCAATGTCCATAGCCTCCATCCAAACTCGCAACTCGTAACCTTGCTTCCTCTCCCTGTCACCTGCATCCAAAATGATCACACATCATGGTAGACTAGGAGTTTTATGGATTTGATGTTGTCTCGTTATGAGTGATTGCAGATACAGGTATACAAAAAAACATGGCGCATCGATAGCTTGGATGAACAAAGGGAATACATGTAGAAGGACGTGTTCGCCAACAGATGAAAAAACGATGCATCCAGAGAGATGTGCTCATGAACAGACGAACATGCAAGGATGTGTTCGCACACAGATGGACGAATGAGCGAACATGCAAGATGTGTTCGTGAATAGATGGACAAACGAACATGCACTTTTCGCGAACGGGCAAACCTGTCGAGCATGCCAACATGCAAGCAAGGAGCAATGTGGAAATGCAACATCAAGCAAATCCAACGACCATCGAAGAGTCCATGCACTTTGCCATGTGGAGGTGAAGTTGTGACACACCATGAGGACATCCATCACCGAGAAACACTGCAACTCAACATGCACATCAACAATAGCACGAATGTACCACCACTGTCATGTCATCCACATCTCTATTGTGGGTGATATTTTCAATCAATGTAATGTAACATGGAAGTCCAAGAGATCCACTTGTCATATGAAGAGTCATGTAAAGTCGAAAGGTCATGGAAGTAAAATAGTCATGAGGGTAGTCGAACAACCACAAGGGTCACTTTCACTCTTGGCTATAAATACCCCCTCATTTGTACATGCAGAATACTTTTCACCTTGGCTCCTCCCATATAGCCTTGACAGTCTGTAATATTTTCTTTGAGGTGTAAGTAGTGGCTCCAACACCCCGCCCGTGGGGTTAGTGATGTATGGTGTAAGGATGTGTCTTTGAACTTTTGCTTAATTGAGAGGCTTGCTAACAAGCCAACACGTGTTCACACATGTGTTGTAACTGTTGTAAGACTGATCTTGAACACTTGTAATGCATGTTGGTTTAACTTGCGTTTAACACTTGAAATCATTCAATTGTTGTAATACATATATATTAATGAAAATGTGTTGTATGATCTTTTAACATTGTCCTTCCTGTGTTGGTTACCTCCCCGTACATCAGACAGACCTTTCACATAAACTTGTTATAACAACTCTCACACTCACGCAGACTCCTCTACTTTGTGTTGTATGTGTTATCTTTCCTTCTGTTTTGTGACTGCCACATCCATGTGGATTGTTCTTCCGAAAGCTATGCACATCCTGTTGTGTTGTGTGTTCCTAACAGAGTTGGGGCTTCCTCCCAGCTGACTTGGGACTCACTCCCACCTTCTCCCTCTACAGTGAAAGAACCATTAACACAAGTAACACTAGCAATCACCAGGAACATGAGCCTCACTACACGAAGACAATGCAACCCACTCTCTTGTGCTGACAAGTAAGAGATGAGGCAAATATTTAAGATAATGGCAATTGGGCTATCTTACGGAATGGGAATCCCACACCAAACTGCGTGAGGTCTAGTTGGGACTTCATACCAAGGTAATGCCCTGAATGTTGGTAGGTCCAACATCGTCAACAACATCCTAGAGGAATATAATTCATCATAGTGATGTTTTACTTGTGGCTTTCCATTACCTTGGACTCCAATCTGGAAGATGATAGTGGTAATAAAATTTTCATTCAAGATGAGGATTTTGCTAGGCATGTCAAGAGGCAGTAACATTTCCCAAACTTGTCTCTGCCAATTGATCCCTGCTAGATTAGTGGTGATCCTCTGCTGAAGGAAAATAACTTGTCATTAATTCCTTCATGAGAGATCATGATTTAAATCGTTTTATTCTAGATCTTTTCCCAAGGTCTTCGTAATGTTGAATGAATTTGTAAATAATTGGAAACTTAGCAGGGGGAGAAACACAAATTTGAGCCCTAGAAACTTCATTATGGTGGAAAAATGACCCCAAGATACTATAGTGATATATTCAAATCCTTCATAAGCCTCGAAACCTATATTAAAATGTGAGGTTGAGGAATTCATGAGTCAGCGTTAATCTGTAGACCTACCCAGCTAGAGTTGAGGGAATCAAGACATTCACTAAGGTAAAGTCATCTTTGTTTATTCCCACCACCAGCCATTAACCGAAGAGGTGAATTTCAAATGAGTGCTGACAGGAGCCACCATCTCTCTAAACCCTAACCAAGCCATTAACATATAATCCACCACTGCTGTGAGAAATAAGAAAATATTAACTCCTAAATGCACTAACACAAACAACAAATATCGACCTCTATAGGTTATGAGGGGATTTTCAGCCATATTGTAATCTGTGGACAACAATTGATGGTGATAGCTATAGGATCATATGGTTCATGGAACATGCTAATAGTTGAATGGTGATGCAATCAAAAATAGTCTGCAAGCTTCATTTTACTGCATGATCAAATGAGGGTTTTTATGCCACTTTCCCTAGATTAATGATCATGTGTAGTAGGTGCAGAAATCCATTGATTTTTTATTCAATTAAAGTGTTAGGGGAAAATATGAGCTTTCAGAAAGCTCAACATGGCCCTTGAACAATGGATAAATCAAAGATGTTCCTCGTTTTCCCTAGAAAAAGTAAAATTTTGTCGGATCAATTCCTTCTTGATAGAAATAAATAAAAAGTCAAAACTTAGTTGTTAGGGCACTCACCAAAGATAAGAGTTGCAATGAAAAATCCTCTAGCATCAAGGAAGACATTGTAGTGTTTCCAATGAGACACTAGTAGAGATTCCAAAAGAAAATACTGATTCAACAGCTTGATCGAATGCTAGATCTGAGATCTTTCACTAGAGACCTTTAAAGCCTTGATTGTCAGGGAGTCATAACCTGCTATGATACCGCTGATCCAAATCTTGGAGGGCCAGGATCAAAGAGATTTCATCACGAAGAGGTAGAAGAGAGAACACACCTAATCAAAAGAGAGAAATTATTTATTAAATAATAAAAAATATTGTAACTACTTTGTGTGGAATTTTTTTTCCTTTTACAAAGTGAGGCGTCTTATTAATATATTTGTTGTGTTACAATACCATGTGTTGATACCATGGGTAAATATCATAGGTGGATGTCACTTCCTATTCAGATCACAAAATAAGATCCAAAAGGGGATGTAAATGTGGACGCAAACATGGGTGCAACGATGTACACAAAATTAGATGCAGAAGTGCATGCAAAAGGAGATGCAAAAACATACACAATATTCAATGCAAACTTTGAAACAAAAGAGGATGGAAATGTGGATGCAAAAGTTGAATAAAATGTAGGTGGAATGGTAGCCACAAAACATGTTACAAATGGTGCAACAAAAGTGAATGCAAAAGTGGCTGAAATAATAGACACAAAACAAGTTGCAAATTTGGATGCAAAACAAGATGCAAAAAGGGATGCAGAAGTGGACAAAAACATGGGTGCAATAATGGACACAAAATTGGATGCACAAATGGGTGAAACAAAAGTAGATGAAACACTAGATATAGAATGAGACGAAAAACTTGATGCATAAACCCAAAACAAAATTGGATGCAAAAAGAGATTCAAGATTTGATGCAAATTTGGACGCAAAAGAGGATACAAACAGATGTAAAAGTGGAAATAAACATGGGTACAATAGTAGGTGCAAATCATGGTGCAAATTGTGAAGCAACATAAGTTGATGTAAAAGTGGATGCAATGATATATGCAAAAACAAAGAAGCAAACTTTGATGCAAAAGTGGACGTAAAAATGGGTGCAATAGTGGATGTAAATTTGGATGCAAAGTGCATGAAACAAAAGTCAATGAAGAAGTAAATGCAAAAGAAGATGTAAATTTTGATGCAAAACCTAACACAAAAGTAGATACAAAAAGGGATGTAAAAATAGTTGCAAAAGTCGATGAAAAGTTAGACACAAATGAGGAAGCAAATGTATATGCAAAATTAGAAGAAAAAGTGGGTGCAAAAGTAGGCACAAATTATGGCACAACAAAGTTGGATGTAAAAGATGATGAAAATGTGAATGCAAAACAAAATGCAAAAGTGGATGCAACCAAAGTAGATACAAAAATATACACAAGCCTCAATGCAAACCTTTATGCAAAGGGGGATGCAAAAAATATTGCAAAAATGGATGAAAAAAATAATGCAAAAGAGGATGCAAAAATGATGCAAAATTTGATACAAGTGTAGGTATAAAAAGTAGATGCAATAGAGGATGAAAAAGTAGGTGAAACAAAATTAGGTGCCAAAATTGACGCAAAACCTAACACAAAACTTAGTGCAAAGGATGGCGCAAAACCTTGTGAAAAAACTACTATTAAACTTGATACAAAACTCGATGCAAATTTGCATCATATTTAATAAATGGACATAAACGGCACCAAAAAAGGGTTGCAAACACAAGAAAGGAAGCAAATAGGGACATTAATCATAGGGTTTTTTTGTAGTGTTAGTTAATTGATTTCTTTGGTCGTTATATGATTGGAATTTATTTCAGGGCTAGGACTCGGACCATTGCCCAAAACTTCATGAAACTTTCAGAAATGATAAATGACATGGAAACAAAGGTACTAATGTAAGCACTTGATCAACGACTTGATTGGACCCCTACTAGCCATGACAAGAATTTCGTCAAACATGTCACAAATATGTATTCTATAGGTCGTAATAATAGATCTAAGCATAAGGGTCTCATACTTATCTGGGATTCTGTTGTAGCTACTACAACACCACCCAAATTTTTTTGGCATATCCAAAATTTGGGTACCCGATTACTTTCCCTAGGCTACTAGGATTTCGATAAGGCCTTCAACTGATTACTCTCCCTGTGACCCTTCCTTGCAAACCCTGTTAATGCACCCACTCATGCTTCATACATTGTATCCACACATAATGTTTTATCTCAAATATAGGCCTTAGGATTGCCTTACGGTTTTTGAAGGTCAATACATCCATTGATGCATTATGATTCTCCCTTGATTTTGAAACTCATATTTGCATGATATGCATCGCGATTAGTAGTTTCCCTATATTTGGACAAGCATGAATTCAATTTGGCTTTCCTTGCAATTGACAATATGAGGGTTTGGGAGAAACCCTCTATTGTCAGAAGAGTAATCCCCTCCCTATTGTTACCTAATTCAAATACCTCTAAGGTACATTCTCATTGGAATCGCTCGATGTCATGGTTTAAGTCATTGCAAGACTTATTCCCCTAGATTCTTGGCTAGTCCTACTTAGAATGCACACTAGGGCTGTGAGAATTTAGGGTTTCAAAGACTGTTGTTTCATCCTTATATTATAAAACCCTAAGTGATCATGACCAAGAATGTAAAGTTAGACCTAGTTCTCTTCAGCCTCACTTTGGCTTGCATCACTCAACTTGGTCCCCACCTAGTTTTAATGGTTCTCAGTGACATCAATCACATCCATCATTCCTTTAATGTCCATGAACATAGGCATTAAGTTTCGAAGATAATGTTTGTTTATGAAAGAGAGATTATGCCACCAAAGATTGGAATTCTGCTTCATATGTTAATCACTAAGAGAACGTTCGAACAAGCTGAGTCATAATGGTTTACAAAGTCACCTTAAAGGGTTATTTCTTTAATGATGTATGCACCTTCGAGCTTTATTTCTCATAATAAACTTGCGATGTGGTGGTAGTTCATTGTGCCAATAGATAAAGGCTTCTTTTAGGTTCTCTATCAACCATTTTGGACTTATGAAACCATGCTTCACCTTTGAAAATAAAAAATGTTCTATGTGCTCCTAAGTCATGTGGTTACTAGGTCCATGACTCATAGAATGCATTTTCATAAATGCTTCAAGGAGTTGGCATCATAATTACATAATCATCTTGAGTATCACCTATAATTAATAATCTCAACAGGATCCCAATTTTTGAGTTGATCTCTAGATTCCGGCACACCTCATTCAACCCATATAACTCGTTAAGTTGGTTTCTTTATTGCTTAGGCATGGGAAATTGTTTTGTCATTTATTTTCCTTCATGCCATCACACGAAAGTATCATATCTGTAAACTAATCTATTCTTTTTTATTGATTGTTTAGGGAATATGGAGTGGGCTTGGATACACGTTGATCAATGCAATACCTACACTGATGAAACTAGCCGAGCCTCATGAATTATTTCGAAAGCATGGTATTGTTTCATGACTCTAAAGACAAGCTAAAGGGCCTTTTGAAAATTCATGTCAAGTCTTAGCTCATTATAAAATGTGTTGGGAAGCACACATCAACATTATATGGGAATATAGGTTGTTTATGTGCAAACATCTTCCAATGAGATGGGGAAGGAAAATTCTATGCGGCTCACAATTCAGGGTCTCGCTAATGCTAGAGTGGAAATCCTCAAAGAAAACACATATCATCTGAAGATATAGAAGAGCTATCACAGGGATTATGTGATAATCACAACACCTATGCATTAGACTAAAAGAGTTCTTCCTAGAGTTAGGCTGTTATAAGCACACCATACCAATATTTCATAGCGACACCTCAATGCTATGTAAATGATATGTTGCACCACTGTGCTGATGACAATAAATGAAAGGTGGCACATATTGATACACCACAAGTTGGATTGGGCATATATTAATGTAAAAATGTACATCTTCAAAGATGTAAGATCATGGTGGGTTGGGTGAGAATTACAGAAGGCCAATAATTTCCATGTACGCTTAAAGGGGAGCACAACTATATTCAAAGGTTAAATCATAGTTTGGGTACATTTAAAAGAACTCCAAGGGAAGCGGTACATGCCCTGAGTTGCAGCCTTGATGAGATACTCAGGGAGACGAAAACTCCACCAAATCTGCCAAAGAAGGAAGGTTTTATTCATGATTGTTGCACAGGCAGTTAAGAAAGCGCCTATGGTAGTTACAAGCACACCCATACCAATCATTGATACCATTCTACCGCTTTCGTAGACATTCTGGAGAACCTGTCTCACGCAAGTCTTGAAAATTCTAATGGATGAAGACATTGGCCTGTCAAGTCAGCCATATTTTCCTATGTCGCTAAAGGGACACAAAAGTAAATAGGAATGATATTGTCAAGTTCATGAAGCGAAGCAGTCACTAAGTCGAATCTTGAGTCCTTAGGGAAGCAAATCATAAAGAAAACTTTGCTTAAATGCGACTAGTTTCACTTTGAACCCTTGAGAAAGAAATTAGGAGTGAAACATATCCTAAAATGTGACTCTGTAGCCGATTTCATCCCTCACCAACCATTTATCTCACCAATCACTAAGTTGCACTCCAAGCCCTCAAGTAGGAAACCATGAAGTGTGACTAGGGCTGTGGTGTGACTATGTGAACTCCATAGGTCGTGTTGGCTTATGACTTCCTTGAATATGTGATTATTCCTCTCCATCCCTCTCTAGGTCATAGAATCACATTCAAGTGCAAGCATGGTCCAGAGGTGCGACTGATCTGAATCACAACCCTGTGGTCCTTCTAAAAGTTGCTAGGTTGCAGGATCGCACTTAAAGCATGATGATGACCTATAATTACACTCTCTCCCATATGGCTACGCGACCTGCTGCCTAAAACCTCTACTCATATATGTATTGAGCCATCATCGAATGGAATGGTCAACATTTTTTTCTCAAATTGCTTATCCAGGAAGCATGAGAAAATTCAAGAATTACATGGCTAACAAGGACCACCAATCACATTGCATCCATTTGAATATATGCAGATCTCCCTCTTCAAATAATATGCACTAGCACATTATATGAAGATCATAGGGGTCTTCATATTGCCAAGGAACAACTGAATCACATAGTGTTGTGTTGTCAGCATAGACAAAATCAACGCTATTAACAAACTTCCTAAGGGAGCTTATTGACTACTACTATGTGAACTTGATGCTATAATGGGAGCATGTGAAAATTTCTATGAAAGGGACCAAACAACATAGAACACAATGAGTATACTCAAGTTCAAAGAAATTAACCTCGCATAAAGAGTCATAGACCCCAAAACTTGCAAGACTACATCCATGTTGGCATTGCAAAACCATGTGGCTATATTCAACACTTGTCCTTTAGGTCATAGTAGGTTTACAAAACATGATTGAGGAATCCAAGAGGACCCTCCAAAGGAAACATGCATTGATAATATCGTGGCACAACAATCGACCACACACAAGTCTTAATTAATTATTTCATTCTTTCAATTAGTTGGTTGTATTTCCAATATCATTCTTGTTATAAATATGCGTTACCAATGTTATTTATTTGCATGCAGAGAGAGGGTAAGAGAATGCTAGTCTATGCGAAGAATTCAAGACTGCTTAGACATTATGTGAATGTCAATGGAAGATAGCAGGGAAAAGAAACATTGTTGACCTAGAAAAGGAAGCTAGGGTTTCCGCAAAAGCCACACAATCACGGTTTCAATGAAGACAGTATTGGAACCATTCAGACTTGTAAATCCCAGTGGCATAAAAATGGTTGGATGCAAGCGATGTACGATGGCAAGAACTTGAATCATTAATGCAAGAAGAAGGATGAGAATGAAATGTTGGAGGGACTAGGGTTTCTCATGGAGCTTGCATAACTAAGGTTTCCTTCAACAAGCAAGATGGTCCCTTCCAAGTTCCAAGAACATTTCAATAAACTCAAAGGAACATTACCAAGACATAGATGAATGCAAGCAAGGTGTAGTGGCAAGGAAATAAGTTTGTCCCAGGATAGAGAATCCACATCATTGCAACATGTGCACAAAACGAGTCCTAGGGTTTACAAGGACCCTCTACATCCTCCTCCTCTCTCTCCTTCACCTTAATGTAAATATCACCCACCATAGTGTTAGCAAATATGTTAGGCCTGATTTGAGCGTGTAACAATATTTAGGCCTGAGAATAAAGTGAGTAAGCTCAAGAGTCATGAGTGTAGCTAAAGGGTCATGAGGGGAGGTCAAGGGTCACGGTAGGTGAACAATAACCTCCTCTCCATAAATGTGCCCTCATGCATCATTGTATAGGGACTTTAGCACTTGAGTTAAGGCTAGGATTATATAGTTAATTGATGCTTGAAAGATAGAGCCACTCAACCCTTGGCAAATAGTAAATGGAATTGTAGTGAGGCTAGGGTTTTTTATTCGACAATGTCATGAGTATCCCATGTTCCACTCTTTGGTTTTGACCAACTGCTAGTTATGTACTTGAAGTTGTAGCAACATTAATAAGAAATAAGATTTTCTCTTTATTTGACACTGATTCCCATGCTTACTCATGGTGGTTGTATTGGCTCTCTAATACTTGACTATATTTTTATGTGTGCCATCATATACACAATATGTTATGGACTGATTCATAGCGATTGCATGTATGTTTGGCTTTTGGGTTCATGTTTACTTATTTCTTGCCATGTCAGTGATCTATTGTAAACTATTTTACAATTAACTTCTGGTGTGTTTCTGTTTACTGTATGTCTGACTGGGTTTTAGCTCATTGATCCCTCTCAGGGCATACCTATTCTTATTGTTGTTGAGACTTATTTGTATCCCTGTTTGTAGTTGTTAATTTTGGGTTTATTCTTGTCTCGTTGTTTGAATTTTACCCTTGTCCCCACTCTGACACCTTATCATTTGATAGCTAAGAGTAGAAACATTTATGGTGGTAGTCGAGCCCACATACCAGATGGGCTCCTATCCCAAATGGTGTGAGGTATAATTTTTACTTCACACTAGGGGGACCCCCTTAGTTTTTGGTGGTACATTTCAGCCCATCAAAAAATTGGTACTAGAAGGAGGGCTAGATGAAAAGATGAGCCCTTAGAGCCTATAGTTTAGTCTCATCTATGTAAATGGCTCCTTTCCAAATCTTTCTCCCTGGATGTTTATCTGATTTGTCCATTTTTCAATGTTCAATCCCCTTATGAGCATCTCTAACACTTGTCTCAGTTGAATTTTGATGGTGAGGATGGAACTTCCATAATCGAGCATATTTTTTATTTCCTCGAGTTTTCCGAATCTTACGAGATTAAAGATGAAGAGTTTTCTTGTGTTCTCTTCTCCCTTGCCGTCGAAGGTTGCATCAAGCGATGGTGCCACACATTTCCAGTAGCTTCCATCCATTTGTTCGAGCAACTCATTGGTGAGCTTCGACAAGCGTTTCAC
This sequence comes from Pinus taeda, assembly GCA_000404065.3. NCBI lineage: Eukaryota > Viridiplantae > Streptophyta > Pinopsida > Pinales > Pinaceae > Pinus > Pinus taeda. The sequence goes on along the minus strand of APFE030634498.1, from coordinate 61,708 downwards.
AGGTACAATTTTCAAGATGTGTTAGGAAGGATACATGAGCTTAGAGTGAAACCTGAAAAATATTTAGAGGATTTTGTTGTTATATTGGTTCATCTTTAATTTCAATTTCTTGAAGGAGATGTCGATTGGGTGTATCTGAGTAAACATTTTCAATGGTTGGTTCTCATTTCTCTGCAACATCTTCAATCTGAAACAAATCTCGATTTTCGTGAATATCATGATAATCTGCAAGTTACAAGTTTCCAGGTTTTACCCCTGATCTTGTTTTTCCTATCTCTCTAAATATGCAAAAACCTCAAGCCTCTTAGGAGGAAGTTACTACTTGTGGAAATTCTCATCCTCCTCCTGATTTGTTACATAATAATATTTTGGCCATAAATTGTTCAGGAGATGAAAAATGATTTCTGGGAAATGAATTAGATTGTCTTGACTCTGAAGTTCTCATATGTCCTTTTGATTTTGAATCTAAAAAATTATGTTGATATAACACCTCTTCCTATTGATGGAACCAAGATTGAGTCCCTTGAGCACATGTCTCACTCAATTCCCGGATTTCATTCACCTGTCGGCAATGACTCGGTTCTTGTCTTAGGTAAAGTTGACTGTCCTATCAAATCCACAAACTGTGACACACATGCAAATCCTTTTGTGCAGGATGTGAGTCTTGGTCCTAATTGGTGCTCCTTCATCTGACCCTTTTCATCCAGGATACCTTGATGTATTTCATGCATCAAATACACCAACAATTTCTGCCAATCATTCACATATTTATCCTTTTCATGTTGATTGCAATCATGTACATGGGGGTGATGTTTCATAGTCACAATATGAGGATCTTGAATCTCTTTTTCCTGATCTGTTCCACTCGCAATACTTAATCGTTGAAGAAGAAGGATTTACATCTCGACCAAGTCAAGATGGTTCTCTCATAGCTTCCTTTTCAATTTCAATCCAAGAAGAGCCCTATGTGCTAGATACCAAACCTAATCAAATCGGTGACTTCAATTGTTGTCATTATATCAAAGACATATTCTCTCACACCTCTAGTTATTATCATTCGTACCCATCTGTTGATCCTATAAAGCCACCAAATTTTGATGATTCACCTTTTGAATGTTTGGGGACTCATCAGGAAGTTGAAGCACTTCAGATTCCGCTAATGGTTATGTTAGGTTCTCACGTTCTTGATGAGACCATTGAACCAAGTCAAATTAGGGTTTATCCACATTGCTCTCCTCTCAACATCATATTTCCAGATGCAAGCTCATATCGGGAATCATTTGATTTGAGTGAGGTTTATCCGAACACATCTTTCCACCCCCTATCAGCTGAGATGCATCAACCTCTATATCCTAATTTGTTTACTGAAAGAAGTACTCTGGCCAATGTCTCAAATATTTTTGACCGTTTCCTATCCAGTACAATTTTTCAACGTATACAATTAGATGATGTCTTACAATCTCCTATATGAGAAGGTGGTAATTGCCTAACCTCTCGTCTATCTAAGACTCTTCTGGTTGATTCAATTCATTCTCGGGAATCTAAATAATCCGATCTATTGAACTGCCAATCTATCAATATTCAAACATCTGATCCAATCAACATTATTTTCAATGATAATTGTCTGGTCACAACTAATGATAACCATATGCATTCACTTGCCAATCTTTCGAAACTACAGATAATTGATGGCTTGTCATTTGAATGTTCATAGATTTGTCAGGACGATGAGGCACTTCAACTTCCGCTGATGGTTATATCAGGTCCTTATGCCCTTGACAAAATCTATGGAAAACTTCAAACTAGGGTATTTGAAATTAGGGGTTTTGCTTGAATTCTCAGGTATCTCAGTTACACCCGGTGAAAACTCCTCTTTTCAAATTCATCAAGTTGATCATCCTACATATCATGATAGGGTTGCTTATTGGATTGAAGGATCTTATTTGGCAGATTCCTTTGCTAGCAAGCAACATATTGCCTTACATTGGATTTAGGGTTAATCATGAATTGATGTATGCCATGGCTGGATGACTATAAATTTCACCCTTGTGATTCTATTTACCGAGATTAGGTTTCATTTTTCCTTGAATGGTATTTTCTGGAACATTTTCCTGTAAGTAGACACGATTTTCTTACTAATGTGCATGTTTCACAGGTAAGCATTTTGGCTTTTGCACAATTATTTTTACAGATTCTAATCACTTTGATCTTTGTTTTTTCATGTCAGGAACTATTGTGATGGATGCATTGGAAGTTTTATTTCACATAACCCGACCTCCTCTCAGATTAAGTTAGGGTTTTAGGGTTTAGACTAGTTGGGTTTTGCTTATAATTATGCTAATAAGGGTTTTTTTTTTTTTATTATTATCAAAGTTTGCTTATTAGGGTTTCTTTGTCAAAATTTTCTTTACTATCATTTGCTTCTATATGCTTTTTTGTGTCAGCTTGATCATAGGAACTTAGTTGGTGTATAACATTTGGAATTTAAGCACGCATTCATCTTTACATTGCAATATCTTCACAAAATTTTCGCTGGTCCTTTATCTATAATTGGATGATTTCTTCCTCACATTTGCATAACACAACATTGAATTGCATCGTAAGCCCTACCCGTTGCATTACATCATGTATTCATCTTCTTTCTTACATACAATCGCCTTGACCTAGCCTGTTTTTTCCCTCTATGTTGCATGCCACTGCATGAGCCTTCTAGAAACTTAAGCCTTCGAAACTTTAGTGTTGTGACTAGCTTTCTCACATGTGTTTGCACATAGGCATTTAGTTCCCAAGATAAGGTTTATTTATGTAGGAGAGATTATGCCTCCAAATCTTGGAATTTTGCTTGATATATTAATCACTAATATAATTTTCAAACAAGTTGAGTTATAATGGTTTACAATGTTACCTTAACGGGCTATTTCTCTAATGATGTATGCACCTTTGAGATTTATTTCTCATAATACACTTGTGATGTGGTAGTCGCTCACTGTGCTAATAGCTAAAGGCTTCTTTTATGTTCTCTATCAACCATGTCAGGCTTAAGAAACCAAGCTTCTGGCATCTTTGAAAACATAAAACGTCCTTTGTGCTCCTAAGTCATGTGGTGACTAGGTCCATGACCCATAGAATGCATTTTCACCAATTCTTCAAGGAGCTATCATCATAATTACATCATCGTCTTGAGTATCACCTATAATTAATAATCTCAACATGATCCCAATTTTTCGAGTGGATCTCTAGATTCTGGTGCACCTCCTTCAACCCATACAACTTGTTAAGTTGTTTTCTCTATCGTTTAGGCATGGGAAATTGTTTTGTAATTTATTTACCATCATGCCCTCACACGAAAAGTATCATATTTGTAAACTAATATGTTAATTTTTATTGACTGTTTAGGGAATTTGGAGTGGGATTGGATATACACTGATCAATGCAATACCTACACTAACAATACCCTGAAATGAAACTAGCCAAGCCTTATGAATTATTTCCGAAGCATGGTATCATTCCATGACTCTAAAGACATGCTAAAGGGCCTTTAGACAATTCATGTCAAGTCTTAGCTCATTAGAGAATGATATATGGGAATATAGGTTCTTTATGTGCATACATCCCCCAATGAGATGGTGAAGGAAAACGATATGCAACTCACATTTATGGGCCTTGTTAGTGCTAGAGTGACAACCCTCAAAGAACACACATAACATGTGCATGCATGGATAGGTCGCTTTAAAGGAACCCACAAAAAATTACCAACAGAATGATTTTTTGAACCAATTATCAACATAATGATTTTGAATAATTAAGGGTGCACATAGCGATGTTATGGTATTTTTATTTTTATTTTTGTTTCCATCTAAAGGTATACAAGAGATGTCATGGGGATTGTGTGGTACTTGTAACACTTATGTGTCAGACTGAAAGGGTTCTTCCCAATGCTAAGCTATTATAAACACACCATACCAATCTTTCATAGCGTCATCTCAACACTATGTAAACGGTATGTTGCACCACTATGCTGATGACAGTAAATGAAAGGTAGCACATGTTGATACACTGCAAGTTGGACTGGGCATATATTAGTGTAAAAATGTACATCTTCAAAGCTATAAGATTATGGTGGGTTGGGTGAGCATTATGGAAGGCCACAACTGTCCATGTACGCTTAAAGTGGATCACAACTAGATTCTAAGGTTAAATCATAGTATGGGTACATTTAAAAGAACTCCAAGGGAACTGGTACATGCTCTTTCGCAACCTTGGGGAGATACTCCCGGAGCTAGAAACTCCACCTAATATGCCAAAGCAAGAAGTTTTGATTCACAATTGTTGCACAAGCAGTTAAGAAAGCACCTATGGTAGTTACAAGCATGCCCATACCAATTCTTCATACCCTTCTGCCACTTTTATAGAGATTCTTGTGAACCTGTCTCACACAAGTCTTGAATGGATGAAGCCATTTCATGTTGACTCAAACGAATTTCTCTAGGTCGCTAAAGGGACACAAAAGTAAAGAGGCTTGATGTTATTAGGTTCATGCAAGGAATTAGTCGCTAAGTCGCACCTTTAGCCCTTAGGGAAGCAACTAGGAATGTAAACTCTTCTCAAATGCAACTATGTGACCAGTTTCACTTTGAGCCCTCATGAAAGAAACCAGGAGTGAAACCTCTACTCAAATGCGACTATGCAACTAATCACATCCCTCATCAGTCATTTTCTCTCACCTGTCACTAAGTCGCACTCCAAGCCCTAAGGTAGGCATCCTGGAAGTGCGCCTTGGACTATGGTGCGACTATGCAACTTGCATAGGTCACGTTGGCTTATGACTTCCTTGAATATGTGATTGTGCCTCTCCATCCCTCTTCAGGTCACAAAATCGCGTTAAAAACATGGAAGAATGGTCCAGAGGTGCGAACTATCTAAATCAAAACTTTGCGGTCCTTCTCCAAGTCACTAGGTTGCAGGATCATGCTTAAAGCGGGACGATGAGCTATAATCACTCTCTCTCCCATGCGATTACATGACCTACTACCTAAAACCTATACTCATATATTTATTGAGCGATCATCGATTGGAATGGTCAACATGTTTTTCCCAAATTTCTTAGTTAGGAAGCATGAGAAAATTCAACAACTACATGGCTAGCAAGGACCACCAATCACATTACATCCATTTGAATATATGCAGCTCTCCCTCTTTGAACAATATGCACCAACGTATTATATGAAGAGCATAGGGGTCTTCATAGTGCGAAGGAACAAATAAATCACATAGTGTTGTGTTGTCAGCATAAAAAAAATCAACGTTATCAACAAACTTCTTAAGGGAGCTTATCGAATGCTACTACGTGAACTTGATGCTATAATTGGAACATGTGAATATTTCTATGTTAGGGACAAAACAACATAGATTTCCACAAGTCTACTCAATTTCAAATCAAGTAACCTCACATAAAGAGTCTTAGATCCCAAAAATGGAAAGACTACATTCCTGTTGGCACTGTAGAATCGTGTGGCTATATTCAACACTTCTCCTATGGGTCATAGTAGGTTTACAAAACATGATTGACAAATCCAAGAGGACCCTCCAAAGGAAACATGCATTGATAATACTATGGGTCTTAATTAATTAATTCTTTCATTCTTTCAATTAGATGGTTGTATTTCCAATATCATTCTTTGTTATAAATATGTCTAACCAATGTTATTTTCTTGCAGGCAGAGAGGGGGCGAGAATGCTGGTTTATGCAAAGAAGCCAAGAATACTTAGGCATTATGTCAATTTTAATGGAAGATAGTAGGTAAAATCAAGAATGTTGACGTACAAAAGGAAGCTAGGATTTCTACAAAAGCCACACAATCAGGATTTCAACGAAGTCTGGATTGGAACCCTTTAGACGCATAAATCCCGGTGGCATAAGATGACTGTATGCAAGCGACACACGATGATAAGAATTTCAAACATCCATGCAGGTAGAAGTAAAGGAGAAAAATGTTGGAGGGACTAGGGTTTCTCATGGAGCTTGTATAACTAAGGTTTCCTTTAGCAAGCAAGATGGTCCCTTCCAAGTTCCAAGAACATTTCAATAAACCCAAAGGCACATTACCAGGAGATGGATGAATGTAAGTAAGTCTAGTGGAGGGAAAATAGGTCTGTCCCATGATCGTGAATCCACATCATCGAAACATGTGGTAACAAACGATCTAAGGTTTACAAGGAACCTCTACATCCTCCTCCTCTCTCTCCTTCACTGTAATGTAAATATCACCCACCATAGTGTTAGCAGCTATGTTAGGCCTGATCTAAGCATGTAAAAATATTTAGTCCTAAGAATGAAGTGAGTAAGCTCAAGAGTCATGAGGGTAGATGAAGGGCCATGAGGCGAGGTCAAGGGTCACAGTAGGTGAACAATCACCTCCTCTCCATAAAGGTGCCCTCATTCCTCATTGTAGAGGGAGTTTAACACTTGAGTTGAGGCTAAGATTAGATAGATGATTAATGCTTGAAATCTAGATCCACTCAACCCTTGGAAGCTAGTAGATGGAGTTGTAGTGAGGCTCGGGTTTTGTATTGGGCAATGCTATGAGAAACCCATGTTCCACTGTTGGGTTTTGACCAACTGCTAGTTATGTACTTGAAGTTGCCAAAGCATTAATAAGATGTTCTCTTTATTCGACACTGATTCCCATGCTTACTCATGGTGGTTGTACTGACTCTCTGATACTTCACTATATTTGTATGTGTGTCATCATATACGCAATATGTTGTGGACTGATTCATAGTGATTGCATGTATGCTTTGCTTTTGGATTCATGTTTAGTTACTTCTTTTCATTTCAATGATCTATTGTGAACTATTTTACAATTAACTTCTCGCATGTTTTTGTTTAATGTTTTCATGATTGGGTTTTATCTCACTAATCTCTCTCAGGGCATACCTCTTCTTATTATTGCTGAGACTTATTTGTATCTCTATTTGTAGTTGTCAATCTTGGGCCGGATCTTGTTTCATTGTATGGGAATTTTACCCTTGTCGCCACTCTGACACCTTATCATTTGATAGCTAAGAGCAGAAACATTTATGGTGGCAGCCAGACCCACAAGCTAGATGGGGATCCTATCCCAAATGGTGAGGTCTAATTGGGACTTCACACCGGGGAGACCCCCTTAGTTGTTGGCGATACATTTCAAACTGTCAAAGAATTGGCGCTAGAAGGAGGGCTAAATGTCAGGCTAAGCATTAGAGCCTGCAGTTTAGTCTCATAACTATAAATGGCTACATCCCAAATCTTTCTCCCAGGGTGTTTATATTATTTTTCCATTTTTCAATGTTCAATCCCTGATGAGCATCTCTATCACTTTTATGAGTTAAAGTTTGATGGTGAGGATGGAAATTTCATAACTGAGCACATTTCTTATTTCCTTGAGTTTTACGAATATTATGAGATCAAAGATGAAGAGTTTTCTTGTGTGCTCTTCTCCCTCATCCTTTATGGTTGCGTCAAGTGATGTGCTACACAATTATAGTATCTTCCATCCATTCATTCAAGGAACTCATCGGTAATCTTCGACAAGAGTTTCACAGGTACAATTGCCAATATATGTTTAGAAGGATAACTGAGCTTAGAGTGAAACCTGGAGAATCTTTAGAGGATTTTGTTGTTAGATTTGTTCATATTTGTTTTGAATTTCTTGAAGTAGATGTCGATTGGGTGTATTTGAGTAAAAATTTTCAACAGTTGGTTCTCATTTCTCTACAACACCTCCAATCTGAAACAAATCCTGATTTTCCTGAGTATCATGATAATCTGAATGTTACAAGTTAGCTAGGTTTTACCCCTAATCTTGTTTTTCCTATCTCTCTAAATTTGGAACAACCTCAAACCTATGAGGAGGAAATTTATTGCTTGTGGGAATTCTCATTGTCCTCCTAATTTGTTACAAAATAATATTTTGGCTGTAAATGGTTAAGAAGATGAAGATTTCTTTATGGGAAATGAATCAGATTGTCTTGACTCCGAAGCTCTCGTATGACCTTTTGATTTTGAATCTGAAAATTATGTTGATATAGCACCTCTTCCAGATGATGGAACCAAGACCAAGTCCCTTAAGAACATCTCTCACTCTATTCTTGGATTTCATTCACATATTGACAATGACTCGAGTCTTGTCTAAGGTAAAGTTGATTCTTCTATCAATTCTACGAACTATGACACACATGCAAATCCTTTTGTGCAGGATATGAGTCTTGGTATGATTGGTGCCCCTTCATTTGACCCTTTTCATCCTAGGCATGGAAAATTTTAGGGGCGAATGTTTTGACCTTAGGCGAAATTAAGGGGTTTTAAATTTTTAGTGGGCGAATATTTTGTATCATAGTACATTTTTACAAATTGCCTTAAATAGGCCATCTTATTTTAAGGGAGAGGGTAAAAAAGGTAAATTTAGCCCTTGAAATTAGGAGTTACAACGTTCCATTCGCCTTAATGAATAGGTTTTATTTAAGTGAATCCTATGGGCCAGATACCATATTTATAAAAGAGGTATGGTAAATTAATAAAAATATAAATTAATGAGAGGTATGTTAAATAAATAAAACAT
>APFE030634498.1:1890-50755 GCA_000404065.3 Pinus taeda | reverse complement strand
GAAAAAAGTGGTAGCTTGACAAAAGTTGTAGAGAAAAGATTAATCTCTCCTACCTTCACACAACTCGTTGTCAATATCAACACCTACAAGAACTTTGTTGTGCAATATTATCAAAACTAATAGAAGCATATGAGAGAGTGTATTGTAAGAACCTTGACAAAGATGGCCAGTGAAACTTGGAACATTGTTTGTAGGAAGAGAAAATTATGTTTATTTTTTCCAAACATGTATGTTGTCAATATCAACACCTACAAGAACTTTGTTGTGTAATATTATAAAAACTAATAGAAGCATATGGAAGAGTGTATTGTAAGAACCTTGAAAAACACGGTTACTGAAACTTGGAACATTGTTTGTAGGAAGAGAAAATTATGTTTCTTTTTTCCAAACATGTATGTTAGTATATTACAATTTAATGAATATGTTTTGTTATTATCATATATGGTTTCATACTTTAACAAGACATTCGCCAAGACTTCACAATGTTTTATTATTCAAGAAAATATTTGCCAAGATCTTACAAGATTTTATAATTCAGTGAAAGATTCTCCATCACTGTACAAGATAATACAATCTAGTGAGAGATTCCAAAAAAATAATTATATATACATATTATATTATTGATAAAATTTCCTCCCATTTTTCCTGTGTATCATAGGGATTAGCCCATTTATTATACATATAAATTTAGGGTGGTTCTTAAAATTTTCCCTGATCCCAGGTACCTTGATTTATTTTGTGTATCTACTACACCAACAATTTTTTAAAATCATTCACATATTTATCCTACTCATGTTTATTGCAATCATGTACATGGGGGTGATTTTTCACATTCACAATGTGAGGATCTTGAATCTCTTCTTCTTGATCTCTTCCACCCGTAGTACCTAATAGGTGAAGAAGAAGGCTTTACATCTTGACCAAGTCAAGATGGTTCTCTCACTACTTCCTCTTCACTTTCAATCCAAGAAGAGCCTTATGTGCCAAATACCAAACCTAATTGAACCGGTGGCTTTAGCAGTTGTCATTCTATCAAAGACATATTCGCTCACACCTCTGGTGATTATCATTCGTACCCATATGTTGATCCTATGAAGCCACCAGAATTCGATGATTTACCTTTTGAATTTTTGGGGGCTCATGAAGAAGTTGAGATACTTCAACTTCCATTGATGGTTATGTCAGGTTCTCACGTTCTTGATGATGCCCCTGACCAAGTCAAATTAAGGTTTCTAAAAGTAGGGTTTCTAAATTTAGGTTTTCTACACTTTACTCTCCTCTTAGCATCATCTTGTTGGATGTAAGCTCATCTTGTAAATCCATTGATTCGAGTGAGGTTTCTCCAAACACATATTTCCACCCCCTATCAACTGACATGCATCAACCTTTATACCCTAATTTTTTTGCTGAAGGGAGTACTCTGGACAATGTGTCAAATATTTTTTATTGTTTCCCAACTAGTACAATTTGTCAACATATACAATCAGATGATGTCTTACAATCTCTTATATGGGAAGGTGCTAATCGTCTAACGTCTCGTATGCCTGAAACTATTTCGGTTGATTCAATTCATTCTTGGGATTCTAAAGAATATGATTTGTTGAACTGCCAATCTATCAATATTCAGACATCTGATCCAATCAACAATATTTTCACTGATAGTTGTCTAGTCATAGCTAATGATAACCATATGTATTCACTTGCCAATCTTACAAAACTATCAATATTTGATGTCTTTTCATTTGAAGGTTCAGAGATTTGTCAGGACGATGAGGCACTTTAGCTTCCACTGATGGTTATGTTAGGTCCTCACGACCTTGATGAAATCTATAGACAACTTCAAACTAGGGTTTTTGAAATTAGGGTTTTTGTGCTTGAATCCTTAGGTATCTAAGTTACACCCGACGAAAACCCCTATTTTCAGAGTTAGCAAGTTGATCATCCTACGTATCATGATAGGGTTGCATATTAGATTGAAGGATCTTATTTGGCAGATTCCTCTACTAGAAGGCAACATCTTGCCTTACTTACATTGGATGTAGGGTTAAGCATGAATGGATGTATGTCATGGCTGGATGGCTAAAAAGTTCACGCTTATGATCTTGTTTACCGAGATTGGGTTTCAATTTTCCTTGAATGGTATTTTCTGGCACATTTCGCTATAAGTAGACATGGTTTTCTTACTATTGTGTATGTTTCACGGGTGATCATTTTGGCTTTTGCACAATTCTTTATACATATTCTAATCACTGTCATCTTTGTTTTTGCAGGTTGGGAACTACTGTGGTGGCTACATTGGAAGTTTAATTTCACATAACTCGACATCCGCTCAGATTAAATTAGGGTTTTAGGGTTTAGAGTACTTAGGTTTTAGGTTTTGCTTATTATTCTGCTAAGAATGGTTTATTTATCAAAATTTTATTATTAGGGTTTCTATGTCAAATTTTTCTTACTATCATTTGCTTCTGTATGATTTGTTGTGTCATATTGATCATAGGAACTTACTTGTTATATAACATTTGGAATTTAATCATGCATTCATCTTTGCATTGCAATCTCTGCACATGCATTGCAATGGTCTTTTATATCTAATTGGTTGACTTATTCCTCACATTTTCATAACACAACATTGAATTGCATCGTAAGCCCTACCCACTGCATTACATCATGCATTTATATTCTTGCTTGGCATACAGTCACCTTGACCTAGCCTAGTTTTTCCCTCTATGTTGCATGCCACTGCATGAGCCTTATAAAACTTGAAGCCTTTGAACCTTTGGCACTGTGACTAGCTTTCTCACAACTATTTGCACATGCTTAAACCTTAAAGGAAGATTTCTTGGCCTCCTCACACATGTTGAAACCCTAAAGAGTTCCCTTGGTCACCTTGCCCTAGCATTAAAAACCTAGTTGTCATGATTGTGTGTAGTTGTGGTGGTTACTCCAATAGGTAGCTTCTCTTAGAAGCAGTCATCAAAGTTACATCTTGGATATCTCTTCTACGAGTCTCACTTATTAACAAGGAAGGTAAGAACAAATTGCTCGTGGGGAACCTTAACTAGTTTGAATGACCTATACCCATAACCTGAACCTTCTGCTTAGCGTGGTCTGGAGTGTTTCAATGACTTGTTTTAGTTGTTCACTTGTTAACTAGAGATGAGATGTGGTAGCTTGGTATGAGGGAAAACCTAAATCAGGATATCTCTTAGTTCCTATCAAACAAGAAAAACCCTCTCTTACTCGTAAAATAAGTTGGGATCCCTTATCCGCCCTGGTGCAATGAACACCTAGTAATAAGTGCAAATGCATACATGAAAGAAAATGAAATTAAAAAAATGGAAAAGGATTTAGAAAGGCTTCTTGCATAGAGAGGTAATATGATGACTCCGCTGGGGAACTGACTAGGGTCACTGACAGCAGAGCAATGTCTATGATTTCTTGGAGTGACTCCGTCGGGGTACTGTCCAAGCCTACTGGTAGCGAGGTAACACTAGAAACTTATTTTAAAATTTCTTAATATAATAAGTCCTCTGCCTCATTCTTTGCATCATCATTAACGATTGGCATGTGGAAATTTGTAATTGGGTGTTTACTAACTAGCAAGACCTAGATGAGACATGAAGGGAAGGCATATCTGAAAAGGTCGAGGCAACGCAAGAGGTACCCATAGTCACCATTCAATATTCCCCCCTACATTGTTATCCAGACTCGAACTATTACAGGGATGTTAATAGAGATACTGGATTCTACCAATGGTTCACCAATTATTGTAGCTGCTACAAAAACACCCAAAATTTTTGGGCATATCCAAAATTTTGGGTACCCGAAAACTTGCCCCAGGATAGTAGGGTTTCGATAAGGCCTTATACCAGTTACTCTCCTTGTGAACATTTCTAGGAAACCCTGTTGATGCACCCACTCATGCTTCATACATTGCATCCACACATTATTTTTTATCTCAGATATAGGCCTTAGGATCGCCTAAGGGTTTTTGAAGGTCAATATCTCCATTGATGCATTAAGAGTCTCCGATGATTTTGAAACTCATATTTGCATTATATGCATCGTGATCAGTAGTTGTCCTATATTTGGATAAGCATGCATTTAATTTCTCTTTCCTTGCGATTGACAATATTAGGGTTTGGGAGAAACTATGGATTTTCAAAAGATTAATACCCTCCCTATTGTTACCTAATTCGCATGCCTCCAGGGGTGCATTCTCATCAGCATCTCACTACATCATGGATTGAGTCATTGCAGGACTTATTCCTCTAGATTCTTCGCTAGTCCTACTCCTTAGAATGCACACTAGGGTTGCAAGAATTTAGGGTTTCAAAGGCTGTGGTTTTGTCTTTATATTATAAAACCCTAAGTGATCATGACTAAGAATGTAAGGTTATACCTAGTTCTCTTGAGCCTCACTTTGGCTCACATCACTCAAATTTCTCCCCACTTAGTTTTAATGCTTCTTAGTGACATCAATCAAATCCATCATTCCTTTAATATCCATGAACATAAGCATTCAGTTCCCAAGATAAGGTTTATTTATGCAGGAGAGATTATGCCTCCAAATCTTGGCATTCTTCTTCATATGTTAATCACTAAGAGAACATTCAAACAAGTTGGGTCATAATGGTTTACAAAGACCCCCTAAAGGGTTATTTCTGTAATGATGTATGCACCTTCAAGCTTTATTTCTCATAATACACTTGCGATGTGGTGGTAGTTCATTTTTCCAATAGCTAAAGGATTCTTTCAGGTTCTCTATCAACCATTTTGGGTTTATGAATCCATGCTTATTGCACCTTTGAAAACATAAGATGAACTATGTGCTCCTAAGTCATGTGGTGACTAGGTCCATGACCCATAGAATGCATTTTCACCAATGCTTCAAGGAACTGGCATCATAATTACATTATCATCTTGAGTATCACCTATCATTAATAATCTCAACAGGATACCAATTTTTTAATTGATCTCTAGATTCTGGCGTGCCTCATTCAACCCATACAACTTGTTAAGTTGGTTTCTTTATCACTTAGGCATGTGAAATTATTTAGTCATTTATCTACCTTCTTTCGATCACACGGAAAGTATCATATCTATAAACTAATTTGTTCTTTTTTATTGAATGTTTAGGGAATCTGGAGTGGGCTTGGATACACACTGATCCATTCAATACCTACACTAACAATACCATGAAATGAAACTAGCTGAGCCTCATGAATTATTTCCAAATCACGGTATTGTTTCATGACTCTAAAGACAAGCTAAAGGGCCTTTCAACAATTCATGTCAAGTCTTAGCTCATTGTAGAATGCATTAGGAAGCACACATCAATGCCATATGAAAATAAAGGTTCTTTATGTGCATATATCTGCCAATGATATGGCGAAGGAAAACACTATGTAGCTCACATTTTAGGGCCTCGCTAGCGTTAGAGTGGTAACCCTCAAAGAACACACATAACATGCGTATGCGTGGATAGCTCGCCTCAAAGGTATCCATGAAAAATTGCCAACAAAATGATTTTTGGAACCAATTATCAACATAATGATTTTGAATAATCGAGGGCGCACATAGTGATGTTATGGTCTTATTTTATTTTTTACCATTTGAAGGTATAGAAGAGTTGTTGTGGGGATTGTGTGGTAATCACAACACCTATGCATTAGACTAAAAGGTTTTTTCCCAGAGGTAGCCTGTTATAAGCACACCATACCAATATTTCATAATGACACCTCAACGCTATGTAAACGGTATGATGCACCATTGTACTGATGACAATAAAAAAAAAGGTGGAACATGTTGATACACCACAAGTTGGAATGGGTGTATAATAGTGTAAAAATGTACATCTTCAAATATGTAAGATCATGATGGGTTGGGTGAGCATTAAAGAAGGCCACGATTGTCTATGTAGGCTTAAAGAGGAGTACAACCAGATTCTAAGGTTAAATCACAGTATGGTTCCATTTAAAATAATTCTAAGGCAATTGGTACATGCTTTGAGTCATAGCCTTTTTGAGATACTCAGGGAGCTAAAAACTCCACCAAACCTCCCAAAGCAAGAAGCTTTGATTCACAATTGTTGCATAGGTAGTTAAGAAAATGACTATGAAAGTTACAAGCATGCCCATACCAATCCTTCATACCCTTCTGCTGCTTTCGTAGAGATTCTAACAAACCTATCTCACGAAAGGCTTGAAACTTCTAATGGATGAAGTCATTGGCCTGTCAAGTTAGTTGAATTTCACTAGGCCACTAAAGGGATGCAAAAGTAAACAGGCTTGATGTTTTCAGGTTCATGAAGCGAAGTAGTCGCTAAGTCGCACCTTGAGTCCTCAAGGAAGAAACTAGGAATGCGAACTCTGCTCAAATGTGACTATGCAACCAGTTTCACTTTGAACCCTCAAGAAAGAAACCAAGAGTATGACCTCTACTCAAATGTGACTATGCATCTAATCGCATCCCTCATTAGTCATTTTCTCTCACCATTTGCTAAGTCACACTCCAAGCCCTTAGGAAGACATCCAGGAAGTGTGACTAGACTGTGGTGTGACTATGCGTCTGATCGCATCCCTCATCAGCCATTTTCTCTCACGATTCGCAAAGTCACACACCAAGCCCTTAGGTAGGCATCCAGGAAGTGCGACTAAGACTGTGG
Source organism: Pinus taeda (assembly GCA_000404065.3). NCBI lineage: Eukaryota > Viridiplantae > Streptophyta > Pinopsida > Pinales > Pinaceae > Pinus > Pinus taeda. The sequence goes on along the minus strand of APFE030634498.1, from coordinate 44,088 downwards.
TGTGACTATGTGACCTCCATAGGTTGTGTTGTCTTACGACTTCCTCAAATATGTGATTGTGCCTCTCCATCCCTCTTCAGGTCACAAAATCGTGGTCAAGAACCTATAATCATGTCTAGAGGTGTGCCATGTCTAAATCTCAACTCTGTAGTCCTTCTCCAAGTCACTAGGTCGCACGATCGTGCTTAAAGTAGGACTAAGACGTATACTTGCTCTCTCTCCCATGGGACTATGCGACCTACTACCTATAACCTCTACTTATATATGTATTGAGCCATTATCGAGTGTAATGGTCAACATGTTTTACCCAAATTGCTTAGCCAGTAAGCATGAGAAAATTCAAGAATTACATGGCTAGTAAGGACCACCAATCACATTGCATCGATTTGAATATATGCAGCTCTCCCTCTTCGAACAATATTCACCAACGCATTATATGAAGAGCATAGCGGCCTTAGTAGTGCCAAGGAACAAATGAATCACATAGTTTTGTGTTGTCAACATAAACAAAATAATGTTATCAACAAAATTCCTAAGGGATCTTATCAATTACTACTACGTGAACTTGATGCTATAATGTGAACATGTACATATTTCTATGAAAGGGACCAAAAAACATAAACCACCATGAGTCTACTTAGGTTAAAAGAAATTAACCTCGCATAAAGATTCTTAGATCCCAAAAATGGCAAGACTACAGGCCTGTTGGCATTGCAAAACCATGTGGCTATATTCAACACTTGTCCTATGGGTCATAGTAGGTTTACAAAAAATGATTGAGGAATCCAAAAGGACCCTCAAAAGGAAACATGCATTGATAATACTGTGGCACAATAATTGAGCACATAGGGGTATTAATTAATTATTTATTTCATTCTTTCAATTAGTTGGTTGTATTTCCAATATCATTCTTCATTATAAATATTCCTGACCAATGTTATTTTGTTTCAGGCGGAGAGAGGGGATGAGAATGATGGTCTATGTGAAGAATTCAAGACTTCTTAGACATTGTGTCAATGTCAATGGAAGATAGCAGGGAAAAGAAAGAATGTTGACCTAGAAAAGAAAGCTGGGGTTTCTGCAAAAGCCATGTAATCAAGGTTTCAACAAAGCTAGGATTGGAACCATTCAGACTCCTAAAGCCTGGTGGCATAAGATGACTGGTTGCAAGCGATGCATGACGACAAGAAATTAACCCATCCATGCAGGTAGAAGGAAGGGAACAAAATGTTAGAGGGACTATGGTTTCTCATGGAGCTTGCATAACTTAGGGTTCCTTCAGTAAGAAAGATGGTCCCTTCCAAGTTTCAAGAAAATTTCAATAAACTCAAAGGCACATTACCAGGAGATAGATGAATGCAAGTAAGGCATAGTGGCAAGAAAATAGGTCTGTCCTAGGATCAGGATTCTAAATCATTGCAGCATGTGGGAAACACATGTTCTAGGGTTTACAATGACCCTCTACATCCTCCTCCTCTCTCTCCATCGTAATGTAAATATCACCCACCATAGTGTTAACAGCTATGTTAGGCCTGATTTGAGCATGTAACAATCTTTAGGCCTAAGAATGAAGTGAATAAGCTCAAGAGTCATGAGGGTAGCTAAAGGGCCACGATGCGAGGTTAAGGGTCACGGTAGGTGAACAATCACCTCCTCTCCATAAATGTGCCCTCATGCCTCATTGCAGAGGGATTTTAGAACTTGAGTTGAGGCTAGGGTTAGATAGTTGATTGATGCTTGAAAGCTAGAGCCACTCAACTCTTGGACGCTAGTAGATGGAGCTGTAGTGAGGCTACGGTTTTGTATTGAGTAATGTTATGAGCATCCCATTTTCCACCGGTGGGTTTTCACCAACTTCTAGGTATGTACTTGAAGTTGCAACAACATTGATAAGATGTTCTCTTTATCCGACGCTGATTCCCATGCTTACTCATGGTGGTTTTATTGTCTCTCTGATAATTCACTATATTTTTATGTGTGTCCTCATATACAAGATATGTTATGGACTGATTCATAGTGATTGCATGTATGTTTTGCTTTTGGATCCATGTTTACTTATATCTTGCCATGTCAGTGATCTATTATGAACTATTTTGCAATTAACTTCTAGCGTGTTTTTGTTTACTGTATGTCTGACTGGGTTTTAGATCATTTATCCCTCCTACGACATATTTCTTCTTATTGCTGTTGAGACTTATTTGTATCTCTATTTGTAGTTGTCAATCTTGGGTCGATTCTTGTTTCATTGTCTGGGCATTTTACCCTTGTCCCCACTTCGACACCTTATCATTTGATAGCCAAGAGAAGAAACATTTACGGTGGCATTTGGGCCCACATACCAAATGGGGCTCCTATCCGAAATCGTGTGAGGTCTAATTGGGACTTCACATCGGGGAGACCCCCTTAGTTCTTGGCAGTAAATTTTAGCCTGACAATAGATTCATAAAGTGGCATTGTTGCCATATCAAAATAGCTGCATTATCATCTATTAGGTCATACATTCATTATACTTTCAATTACTAATCAAAACATGATGACAACCATACATCAACTCTATTATAAAACATACTCATAACCTTCATATAACCGACATAAATTACAAGGATATACAACCATATAATCCACATATAAGCCAATGCATTTACACATGAAATACCAAGGAGAGGGAAATATTATTAATGAATGTAAAAGCAAACTAGGTATGGGACTTCCACGAACCACTCGACCATTAATTGGCTGAACCAAATATTTCTTTCAGCCAATCACTCTCGTGCCATATTCCAAGCATGAATGTTGGACTCAAAACCAAACCAAACTAGGTTTCCTCACGCTTTACCACAATACCCATCGAATCACTAGGCCCTAAACAGACATGGATGCCATTGGATTTCTCCACCTACGTTGTGAGGAAATTTTCTATCTCTAGTCTCTAGGCTTTACCGTATATCCCACCATACAACGACTGAGAATTACTAGGCCTAATCAAGACTCCACCCTCAAAGCTTTACTGCATATCCTACCATTCACCGGTCAAGGATTCGTAGGCTTGATCGAGGGCTCACACCTCTCAGATTTATAGTATATTCTGCCATTCACCAGTTGATGATTGCTAGGCCCATTGAGGCACACAAAATATGGCTTAACCACAATCTCAATCCAGTCTAGGGATTCCTAGGGCTTGTGTTCTTTCTTTCAAAGACCACCTGACTCAATTTCAAAACCATCTGGCAATCCAACTCAACCAAATACAAGAGAACCCATCACACCATAACTATCCGGAAATGACAAGGTAAGGTTGAATATCACTGTCACACCTAGAAAAACCCATGCCAATGAGAACAAGAGAACCAAATACACACATGCATGTACCATGCATGCTAAATCTAGCAAGGAAATCACACATGCAAATCGATATCTGTAAATAATCATGTTGTAGCTACTAGATGATGCTCTTCCTTGCTTCATCTTTACCTTCATTTTCCTTCTTGGTCCTTCCTTTGCTTTCCTTGATCCAATGCTAGAGTGCTCCAAGAAAACTCTAAGTGTCCAAGAGTGTGTGAGAGAGAGCTCCAAAACTGAACTGACAAAAAAGGGTCCAATTGATCCTCAAAAGCATTTTTTTAATGAGGCCTCTATTTTCTTCAATTTTCAATTATTTTCCTTAAGTTTCCTCCTCACATGCAACTTATGACCTTTCAACTTCCTTTTCTTCTAATTTTCATTATTTTCATAAATAAAATATAAATTAATGCCACATTTCATTTTTAAAGCCTTTGACACTGCCTTTGCCAATTTCCTTGGCTATAATAAACCAAATGAACACTTGCACTAGGATGTTTTTTCCAACAATCAAGTTAGAAAACATGTCCCATGACCTTGGTTATTATTTTTCCTTTATTAACTTTATTACATGGAATTTTGACTAGGGATGTTACAAAACCCTCCCCCTTGGGGGAACACCGTCCTCGGTGTTCAATGACACCTATAACCAACAAGACTAATGAGAAGCAAACCAACATGACACATAAAAATATAACAACCATAACAACATGGCATCCGTACTGCTTATTTGAGATTTATAACATAACTCATGGGAGTATTTACATTCATATATATATGTACATATAAACATTCACTCTACCAATGAATAGAGAAGGATACATAGCTCGCATATGGTCTGCCATCTCCCATGTAGCTTCATCGAGTCCAAAGTGCTTCCACTGCACTTTAACCTACTCAATTGCTCGGTTCCGGAGCATAAGCATATTTCTCTACAATATACATTGAGGTTTGAGTTGGAATTCTCCATCTGGTTGCACTCATAATGCAGACTAGTCAATCACATGATCAACAAATTTTACATACTTGTTAAGAAATGACACATGGAAAACATCGTGGAATTTCACTATCAGAGGCAGTGCAAGTCGATAGGCCACTGATCCAATCCTTTCAAGAATCTTGAAAGGTCTAAAAAACCAAGGTGCCAACTTGGCACATGTAGAGCAGTGGAAAGGTATGTTATAACGAATAACTTAGTGGTGTTTCAAGCAATAGTTGTAACCTTTTCTTTGTTATACAATAAGGAGAATGCAATGAGAATGAGTACAAATGACCCAATCACTGAAAGTTATCTTCTTTATGCAGGAAAGGACAAAAGTAGGAAGGCGCGGTGCGAAACAAGAGCCCCATGAGCAGATAATGGCTGTCCCTCTAAAACCGAATAAAGTCCAGACCAGGGCGAGTAAATCAAGGCGGATCAATCCGGGACAAGAAGAAGGACTATCAGTTCGGAAGGCTAGGTAGAGAAAAGAAAGGAGTTAACAGTTTAACAGATCCCTCAGGATCTTTGATCCTGAGGGATCGTTACGTTCAATTATTTTGTTGTTTAGTTAACTCCACCATTACTTGTATAAGAAGGGGCGGCATTGAAGACTTAGGGGACGTCTGGAATATCTTGTATTTTTACTTTTTGTTTATAAGCTGCACAGTTAGTTAAACTCAGACTATCGAGTCTCTTTGAGACTTAGTTTTGTTGTACTATCATTGATGCGTTAATATAATATATTCGGTGTTATTTTCCCCCTGCATCTGAAGTAAGTTACGGCGGTGTGCCATTGGAAGCTAAGGGCCCGGCTCCAACGGACACTGGCTGATTGTATCATTACAGTTTGGCTTTGTGTGGTTTGTTTATTGTTCTAAATAATTTGATATACGTACATGCTGTTCCATACTTCTTCATCCGTATTTTTCCTTTCATAAATCTTTGTAACAAGTTTACATCATATTTCCAGAATTGATCACATAACATTGTTCTAAGTTGTTCACTTCCGTTACAGAATTTATAAGTGGGATGTTTTAGCTACATATGGTTGGAGTAATGGACTACTGGTAATCATTTCAGATTATGTTTATATATGATTGACGTTTCCTGTTTAAGGTGATTTGCTGTTCCATTTGATTAAACTGTCTACTTGTACAAAAGATTGCTCTTCATTTGTATGTAAGTTGATGCCAAGAATTGGGAGTGTTGAACTCGCGAGATTTAGTTTCTTTCCTACCGTTGCTTTTTACTGCTGTTCCATTTCTGAATTGTTGTTCCATTTCGCTGTTCCATTTCTGAATTGTTGTTCCATTCTGCCTTCTTGCTGTTCCGTTTTATTTGCATTCATTGGTATTGTGTGGGAGGAGGATCAAGGCTGTCGTGAGACACAACAGATGCTATTATGCTCCCAGATCCATGATCCATACTATAATTCCTTTTTCATTTTCTAAAGGGATGGGTTACTGCTTCCGTACCCTTGACTGACAAAGTTGCCGTGTGTGATTTCTTTATGCAAAAGTAATTTAGCATAGCTTAGCATCCGATTACTCTTGTATTTCTTAGATCTATACTACTAAGAATTACTCTGACAAATAGCCTCAAATCGAGATACCCTTCACAATAACAAAAACTTTCCCGGATTGACTTGTAATGTGAGATAACTAGAGGTGAAAAAGGCCCTTGTTACAGCTCTACATTTTGGCGCCATTGCCGGGGAAGGGTATAGCCATTTGTTTTTTAAACAGGGTAGTGTGCGAATCTGCCAGGGGGGGAATTGGATTTTAAAAACGGAAGGTAAGAACCTACGTATGGAGCATGTAAAATCCCTGCTCCACCGTCCGCCTTCCCAGCAGAAATTGATTGGTTAAATAGGATTTAGCAGTTTAATTAGAGTGCATAACTAAGTAGAAAAAGCCAGAAAAAAATCAGAAGCCTCCATCTAAAGTCGAAAAAGCCAAGGGGCCGGTGACCCTTGGGCGAACGAACTTCATAGACGAAATCTATAAGAAAGCTGAATCTCAGCCATCAGTAGGTTATAGGAAAATCAATTCTAAACAGCCTACTAGTTCCCTTCAGGCCTCAGAATCACCATCTGAAGCCTTTGCTGAGGTGCACAGTCAAACAAAGGAGCAGGACTTTCAAGAAATTGAAAATTTGACTCCTGGACTATTGCACGAAGGGAATCTTAGTAACCTTTGCGAAGGAGAAGGAGAAACAGGGGAAATCGGGGAACCTAGATCTCCTATCGAACCAAACCAGCCTTTAAGTAGCCCAGATAAAGGAAGCACTGCAAAAATTCTTGTTGAAGGAATTCATTCACCTCAGATAGTTGGGACTATCATTATCCCTGATAAAGGGAGTGTTGTCAAAACAATCCGCATTAAGACTACCCCTACTCAACCAAGGAACACTCTCTTGGAAATTCCTGAAGATTACTGGCATATATTCGATCCCATGGCGCAGAATCAGCCAAATACCCAGACCTCCACATTGCAATACCCTATAGTAGATTCTGCAGCAAATGCGCCCATGAAAGCCATCCTTCTCCAGCATATCCCCACATTTCATGGCCTTACATCAAAGGATCTGGATGCATTCTTGTTCGAATTTGATGTATTATGTAGAGGATACGATTACACTACCGATCCCTAGAAATTAAAATTATTCCCCTCCACATTAAAAGGGGCTGCCTTGAGATGGTTTATGGGTTTAGGTGCTGGGGTTATTAACAATTGGGATCAAATGAAAGAAGCCCTTTTAAATAAATATCAGGATTATTGTAGGTCAAGAGAGCTAAAAGATGAAATCTTTCAAATGGCAGCCAGACCAAACGAAACTCTAGAAGAATATGTAGAACGTTTCCAATATAACTTGCAAAGGTCTCCCTATGCATCGTTGCCTCTGCCTGATAACGTATTGAAAACCGCATTAATTAGAGGTATGAAAGAACAATGGATTGAAACGTTGAATATTATGGGGAAAGGAGACATTTATCAGGAAAATTTCGCTGACATCATTGATCAGTGTATCAGGAGCTCAAGAGGCAGCACAAGGATAAAACCAGCAGAATATGATCGCTTTACCAGAGATAAAAAAACATCAACAGAAGGAGTAACACGTGTGGAACTTGGAAATTTTCTAGAAAATTTTAAAACTGATATCCTGGGGACATTAACTACACAGCTTGATATTGTGCAGGCTAAACAGAAGCAAGCAGAGGCGGAACAGAATCTAGCAATATTCTGCCCTCGATGCAGGAAGAAACATAGCCACAAGGAATGCCTGCTCGATACAGTTCAAACATGTGCTATCTGTACCAAGGACCACCTGACTGAAAGCTGCCCCTCACTTCCTGGTTTGAAGGCAGTATACAAAGAAGCAGAAGAGGAGCCAGAATCAGCATATTTTATTAACTAGCGTCGTCAATGGCAGCCAAGGCAATCTGGTATGTTTTCAAACCCCTCCTCTTCTTTTCAACCCCCGCAGTTTAATGCTCAGCAACAGAATATGTGGCAAAACCAGTCTCAGCACCCGTTTTCGAATTGGTCACCTCAAATGTTTCCTACTCTGAATCCTTGGATGAACCAATCTGGTTGGCCAAACTTCCCGTATCCCCCACCATACTGGCAAAATAATGCATATCCTCCGCAATGGACCACTTCTACTTCGCAAGGTTCACCCTGGCAGACAAACTGGCCAAGATCGACATATCAACCACCAGGCCTTGTACGATATGCCTACAGATCAGTTGAACCAATTCTTTGATAATTTGGTTGCTCACCATGGTTGCAGACCTCCTCACGAGGTGCCCTCTCCCGCCTATTCTCTTACAGCTCTCCATGTCAATTATAACGTTTTCATGAGGCCATGAAACAGAGTAAGTCGGGGGGTGTGTAGAGCAGTGGAAAGGTATGTTATAACGAATAACTTAGTGGTGTTTCAAGCAATAGTTGTAACCTTTTCTTTGTTATACAATAAGGAGAATGCAATGAGAATGAGTACAAATGACCCAATCACTGAAAGTTATCTTCTTTATGCAGGAAAGGACAAAAGTAGGAAGGCGCGGTGCGAAACAAGAGTCCCATGAGCAGATAATGGCTGTCCCTCTAAAACCGAATAAAGTCCAGACCAGGGCGAGTAAATCAAGGCGGATCAATCCGGGACAAGAAGAAGGACTATCAGTTCGGAAGGCTAGGTAGAGAAAAGAAAGGAGTTAACAGTTTAACAGATCCCTCAGGATCTTTGATCCTGAGGGATCGTTGTGTTCAATTATTTTGTTGATTAGTTAACTCCGCCATTACTTGTATAAAAAGGGGCATCATTGAAGACTTACGGGACGTCTGGAGTATTTTGTGTTTTTACTTTCTGTTTATAAGCTGCACTGTTGGTTACACTCAGACTATCAAGTCTCCTTGAGACTTAGTTTTGTTGTACTATCATTGATGCGTTAATATAATATATTTAGTGTTATTTTCCCCCTGCATCTGAAGTAAGTTACGGCGGTGTGCCATTGGAAGCTAAGGGCCCGGCTCGAACGGACACTGGCTGATTGTATCATTACAGTTTGGCTTTGTGTGGTTTGTTTATTGTTCTAAATAATCTGATATATGTACATGCTGTTCCATACTTGTTCATCCGTAGTTTTCCTTTTATAAATCTTTGTAACAAGTTTACATCATATTTCCAGAATTGATCACATAACATTGTTCTAAGTTGTTCACTTCCCTTACAAAATTTATAAGTGGGATGTTTCAGCTACATATGGTTGGAGTAATGGACTACTGGTAATCATTTCAGATTATGTTTATATATGATTGACGTTTCCTGTTTAAGGTGATTTGCTGTTCCATTTGATTAAATTGTCTACTTGTACAAAAGATTGCTCTTCATTTGTATGTAAGTTGATGCCAAGAATTGGGAGTGTTGAACTCGCGAGATTTAGTTTCTTTCCTGCCGTTCCTTTTTACTGTTGTTCCATTTCTGAATCGTTGTTCCATTTCTGAATTGTTGTTCCATTCTGCCTTCTTGTTGTTCCGTTTTATTTGCATTCATTGGTATTGTGTGGGAGGAGGATCAAGGCTGTCGTGAGACACAGCAGACGCTATTATGCTCCCAGATCCATGATCCATACTCTAATTCCTTTTTCAGTTTCTAAAGGGATGGGTCACTGCTTCCGTACCCTTGACTGACAAAGTTGCCGTGTGTGATTTCTTTATGCAAAAGTAATTTATCATAGCTTAGCATCCATTTACTCTTGTATTTCTTAGATCTATACTACTAAGCATTACTCTGACAAATAGCCTCAAATCGAGATACCCTTCACAATAACAAAAACGTTCCCGGATTGACTTGTAATGTGAGATAACTAGAGGTGAAAAAGGCCCTTGTTACAGCTCTACAACACATGATCCAATCCTCAAGGAGCTCTTCTTAGGATTGATGCACACATATACTTGTTCCCCAACCTGAATCTTCTTAAACAAATTGTTCTTATTTGCATAACTTTTCTTCCTATCCTGTGTTGCCTTTCAGGTTTTCTTGATATTTTGCATTTTCTATTCCATCTCTTCCAACATGTCTGATCCAATCAACACCCTGTTCACATGATCATTCCAATTGATGGGAGTATTACAACTCTGCCCATACATTTCTTCAAACAGACTCATCCTCAAATATTCCAGTACCCATTGTTATAAGAAAACTCAACCAAAGGAAGGTACTCCTCCCATTTCCTTTGCCAATGCATCACATACATCCTCAACATGTCCTCCAATATTTTGTTGACTCTCTTTGTTTGTTCACCTGTCTGCGGATGATAAGATGTTCTAAAGACCAACCATGTACCCAAACCTACAAATAACTCTTTCTAGAATCTAGAGGTGAAATTAGCATCCATGTCTAACACAATATTCTTTCGTACACCATGCAACCTCACTATGTCTTTGATGAATACTGGTGCCACATCACTAGCTGAATACATATATTTCACTAGAATGAAGTGCACTAACATTGTCAACCTATCCACTACAACCATGATGGAATCATGATTTCTAGTTGTCCTTGTAAAAACTTTGATGAAATCCATGGAAATGACCTCCCACTTCCACTTTGGAATCAAAATCAGCTGTAATAGTCCACCTGGATGCTTACACTCTGCTTTCACCTTTTGAAAGTCCAAACATCTAGCCACAAAATCTGCCACTTCCTTCCCTAGATTATACCAATGATAAAACTTCTTCACTACTATTAATTTATTATGGTATCCTGGGTGACTTGAATATGGTTTTGCATGAAAATCTCGTAAGATAGTCTTCTTGAGCTCACTTTCATTCGAAATATATATCATGTCCCTAAATTTGACCAAACCATTTGTGGTAAGATGATAATCCACATCATGACGATCTGCACGTGCTGCAACCTGTGCATAAGCTCCATGTACCTTCCATACTCATGTCCTACCTCCAATATCCAATCTTATAAGTATATCCCATAAGAAATCATAGCTGCTATGTGATTCACATGTACTTTCCTGCTAAGAGCATACGAAACCCTATTATCCTTACCCTTGATGTACTTGATATCAAAGTCAAACTCATTGATCGTAACCAACCATATAGCTTGTCTCGAATTAATATTCGGTTGGTCAAATAGATACCTCAATCCACTGTGATCACTCATCAAGATGAACCATCTGCTAAGAAGATAGTGTCTCCACATCTTCAAAGCATGGATGATCGCTTCCAATTCAAGATCATGTGTCAGCTAATTATGCTCATGCTCATTTAGTTTTCATGACTCATATCCTACTACATGTCCTTCATGCATAAGGACTCCACCAAGTCCTATCTTGTAAGCATTTGTACACACTACAAACTCTTTTTCTGGATATATAATCTTTAACACTAGAGAATTCGTCAACAACTGCTTCAACTGTTCAAAACTTGCTATACATTCCTCTATCCATTCAAATTTCTTACGTCGCCTATGCAGTGATGTAATAGGATAGCAATGTAAGAGAAGTTCCTGATGATCCTTCTCTAATAACCTTATAGCCCCATAACTGATCTTACCTCATCCAAATTTCTAGGAGTTTCCCACTCCATGATAGCCCTTATCTTTTCTAGATCCACTATTATGCCTTCCTTGGAAACATCATGTCCCAAGTAATGTACCTTTGTCTGAAATAAACTACATTTTCTAAGCTTGGCATACAACTGATGCTCTCTCAGTAATCTCAACACTATTGTTAAGTGCTCAACATATTCTTCCTCATTTTTAGAATATATCAAGATGTCATCAACGAATACAATAAAAAACTTGTCTAGATAAGGACACAATACACTATTCATCAAGCACATGAAAGTAGCTAGAGCATTAGTCAAACCAAGTGGAACTACAAAAAAATCATATTGCCCATAACTTGTCCTGAAAGAAGACTTATAGATGTCCTATTCTTTAATGCGTACATGATGATATCCCGATCTTAGATAAATCTTCACGAACATTGCTACTCCCTTCAATTGATCGAAAAATTCATCAATCCTTGACAACACATACCTGTTCTTGATGGTCACCTTGTTCAAATGCCTGTAATCAATGCATATCCTGAGAGTACCATCCTCATTATTCACAAGAAATACTGATGCACGACAAGTTGATAAACTTGGCCTAATGTATCCCTTGTCAAAAATTTCCTTCAATTGTAGCTTCAACTCTACTAACTTTGGTGTGTGCTGCCCCTAGTATCAACTCAATGGAAAAGTCCACTTCTCTATGAGGCAAAAAACTCTGAAATCTCTCCTAGAAACACATCATGAAAATGTTGCAAGATCGAGTACTTTTTCAATAGATTTGTATCCTCAACATCCTTACCTTTATCACTAGAAATATGCACTGCAAATAACACACACCCTTTTCTGCGATTGTGCTTTTCCTGCATAATTTTCACCATTCTTATTGATGTTGCATTCTTCTTACCCTGCAAGAATCATTGTTCTCCATTGTCATCCAAACACTCAATGGCCTTGTCATAACATTCCACTTTGGTCCTATGAAGATACAACTAGTCCATACCCAAAAGCATACTATATGATCCCAACGACAATACATTCAAATGTGTTGAAGTAGGCATACCATTCAACTCAAATGCATAAGCTCTTACCCAATGATACACTCTCTTCTTTGTACCTGTAGCCAACTGCACTAACTAGGATTTTGCATGCACTTCTTTATTCAAACCACAATTATCCACCAGGTTAGAACTAACATAACTATAATTAGATCCAAGGCCAATCAAAATGGAAACAACTTGATCAGAAAGCTTACCATCCATCTCAATAACAGTTTCCTGGTTATCTACCCGCTTGTTATCCAACGCTACATACATCCATGGAATGCTCTTCCCAACATTCCCAACTATATGTACTTCCTGTGCACTATAAATATGAGGCCTACCACCCTGATTCTATGGAAATTCCCTCTTAAGATGCTCCTTACCACATGTCAAACATTGCAACGATCTTGTACCATCACCTTTTTTCTAGTTCCCTCCATCTCGTGACCCATTAAACTTCTTGTAAGGTGCAACATTTTCTTTCTCACTTGCATCCTCAGGCCTTTTTCTTTTCGGATGCCATTTACCTTTAGCTTTGTCTTTCCATTTCCAACCTTGCTGAGACTCTGTCTTGCACTTTGAAAGCTCATAACAATGCTTCAATTTCCAAAGAACTTTCTCAAGTGATCGAGGATCATCATACTCAATCCGATCTCTAAATGCTAATGAAAATCCAATGAAAAATATCTGAAATTTGGCCTTCTCATCCTTAAGATACAACACATCTCTCAATAACTCCATGAACTTGTTCATATGCTCCTCATTTGTCATCGATCCCAGATTTAGCTCATAGAATTCCTTGGATTTGCTATCATAGTACCGCTCTAACAAGTACTTCTTCTAGAAAATTCTCTTGAATTCATGCCAAATCAAATCCTCTGTCCTCATGTCTCTAACCCGCTTCACATCTTCCCACCAGATGTATGCTTTCCCTTTGAGGATGAAAATGGCTATTTTGGCCTTCATGTTCTCTGTGTAATCGTGCATATCAAATATTTTATTCATCCCAAGTAGCCATGCCTTTGCATCCTTTGATTTCTTCAAATATCCATCAAAGGTAGGTGGTTTTTCTTTCTTAAAATCATTTGGAAAATATCCCCTATCACTCCTCTGGCAAGGATGATTGGATAACGATCATAGTGCCAGTCAAAACAAAAACTAGAATAGAACCTGTGTCCATCACCTCTCCTATTTGGAGTATCCAAGAGCCTTCCATCTCTGATTGTGTAATCTCTATTTGACCTGTGCCCACCATGAGATCTACTACCATATGACCCATTTGTTTTGTCCTCCTACCCATTGGTGATCCAAAGTAGTCTATGTTTATGCAATTATGACAAACATTGAAGGATTAATGCATTGAATTCTACTTTTTTCTCCTATTCCTAAATGATCATGTCATTATCTTCCTTGAAAATTCTTAATTTTTCCTTCAAGCTTCTCAATGTGTCTGCTAAGTCATAAGAGTGCCCAACACCATGTTTCTCATATGAGCCATAGAGAGAATCTCGTGAATTGTATTCTACCGTCATGCTAGTCATATTTGATCTCTTTCTTGCAAGTACACCCTATTTGCTAAAACCAAAACATAACATAATCAACATACCTCATTATAGTTTAAGGGAGGATATCTCATCTGCAAGATCCACCATATTAGCATGATATATGTATAATCATAATCATATCAGCATATAACACAAGTTTAACCACTATCCAGTTATCGATGCCTAATCATACCAACCACATACCATGACCTCATGCATGACAAATGCAACCATATCAATGTATGCATAACAATATATAAGAACTGACATGCATAACTGAAATACACTCATGACGATCACATCCAACAACACACCATCCACTTTCACATGGCAACACCACTGCAACCATGGCCACCACCATGCATACACAACAAGTACACATAGCACAACCATATATAACACATATATGCAATTCACATTAATGCATGACCAACACACTGCCCATCCAGTCCAAGGGGTGGACCTGGCTCTAATACCACTCTATAACACCCTCCTCCCACATTTACCTAAGTTAACCAGTCTACTGGTGTAAACATGTGATAAGAGGATACTATTATGTGATTCAACACCCCATGTGTAGTTAAAGAAGTGGAACTGACATAACCAAACCAATATGACCTTCCACCCATGCTATAGAACCTTCAGGAGCTAACCAAACCTTCCAGGTGACCAACCCCTAAGGTAACTTGACATTTCACTAATATGGGCCCCCAATCGCTCCAATGAAAAGGCATGCATGTGACTGAGGCCCTCTAGTCACTTCCACAACAAAGGCATGCCAGTGTTTGTGGAATGTTTCAACTAGTTTTGAGCTAAGGACCCTAGATTTTGTGCTTTTTTTTTAGGGTTAAGACTTAGGCCACTGCCTAGAACTTCGTGAAACTTTCATAAATGATAAATGACATGGAAACAAAGGTACTAATGCAAACACTTGATCAATGACTTGAATGGAACCCTACTAGCCATGACAGGAATTTCTTCCAACATGTTACAAATATGCATTCTATAGGTCATAACAACAAATTTGAGCATAGGGATCTCATACTTATATGAGATTTGTAAAGAAGAATTTTTACCATATCACAATAGCTACATTATCATCTATTAGGTCATATATTCATTGTAATTTCAATTACTAATCAAAACATGATGAGAGACATAAATCAAGTTTGTCATACAACATACTCATAACCAACATATAACCAACAAAAATAACAAGGATATAACAACCATATAATCCACATATAAGCCAATACATTTACACATGAAATACCAGGGAGATGGAACTATTATTAATAAATGCAAAATCCAACCAGGTCTGGGACTTGCACGAACCACTTGACCATAGATTGGATGAACCAAATATTTCTTTCAGCCAATCACCCCCGTGCCATATTCCAAGCATGAATGTTGGACTCAAAACTAAAATAAACCAGGTTTCCTCAAGCTTTACTGCAATCCCCATCGGATCACGAGGCCCTAAACAAGCATGGATTCCACTATATTTCTCCACCTACACCATGAGGGTTTTCCTTATCTCCTAGTCTTTAGAATTTACCTTATATCCCTCCATACAACGGTTGAGGATTCCTAGGCATAATCAGGAATACACTCTCCAGTGTTTATCATATATTCTGCCATTCACCAGTCAAGGATTCCTTGGCCTGATCAAGGGCACACACCTCTAGGCTTTACTATATATCCCATCATTCACTGGTCAAGGATTCACAGGCCCACCAAGGCACACAAAACCTGGCTTTAACGCAATCCCAGTCCGGTCCAGGAATTCCTAGGCCTTGTGTTCTTTCTTTCAGAGACCACCTCACTCATTTTCGAAGCCATCCAATAATCCATCTCAACCAAATACAAGAGAACCCATCACACCATGGCTATCCAAAATTTGCAAGGCAAGGCTGAAGATCATGTCACACTTGGAAAAATCCATGCTAATGACAACAAGAGAACCAAATACGCACATGGTTCATTGATCCAATGCTAGAGTGCTTCAAGAAAACTCTAAGTGTCCAAGAGTGTGAGAGAGACAAAGAATATGGATAGAGATCCAAAATTGAACTGACAAAAAAGGTACCAACTGATCCTCATAGGCCTTTTTATTAATGAGGCCTCTATTTTCTTCAATTTTGCATTATTTTCCTTCATTTTCCTCCTCACATGCAACATGTGACCTTTCACCTTCCTCTTCTCCTAATTTCCATTATTTTCATAAATAAAATGCCAATTAATGCCACTTTCCCTCTTTAAAGCCTTTGTCACTGCCTTTGTTAATTTCCTTATCCATAATAAACCAAATTAACACTCGCACTAAGATGTTTTTCCCAACACTCAACTTGGAATAAGTGTCCCATGACCTTGGTTGTTATTTTTCCTTTATTAACTTTAATTCATAGAATTTTGGCCAGGGTTGTTATAGAGCACCAATTACAATGCATTTTAATGAGACTATGTCAGTGAACCATAGTCTTATGAGAAATGTAACTGTAATGGTGCATCAAATCACACTTCTTACTAGCGAATTACATTTATAATAGCGGAGCACCTATTTTGATATCACATAACATAAATATCAAATTAAAAATTAAGTGGTCATTTTAAAAAAATATTTAAACAATACCACACTGGTGTTGTGGTTGTAGATTAGTGCACCAACACATATTTTAGTATGGAGTGTCATTGCAATGTCAGTGCATCACTACTCTTGGAGCAATGTAACTCTATATGTGTGCCAATTTACAGGCCTATCAATGTATCATATGAATATCAGTGCACTAGTTCTACTCATATAATGGAACATGATTTATGATGTTAGGGAGCATCATTGGAAAATAAAAAATTAAAGTACCAATTTGAGCATTTTAAAATTTAAACATTCTTTTACATATAGCACCATTACATGACAATGTTTTATGTTGAATATAAGGCACTACTCTTGGGATGCAAGCTATAATTAGTCATATGTTGATGGTGTAGAAGGATTCATTTTGACAATGAATAGGGAAGCTTTTTAAGTTACGGGAGGAATTGCATAAATAGATTTAGAGAAAGGAAAATAAGTATTTTGTAGTTAATGAATTTTTTGAGAAGTGAAGATGATAATATTTATAGACTTGAGAGAAAATATGTCCGAAGAGGATAGATTTAGTGTTTTATAATTATTCAAGTTATTTCTCTCTTCCCCAAAAAATTTCATGTTTTTAACATTGCTACATCTAAGGTCAAATTCATTGTTATTATGGTAGGTATATGTGGCTCATATAATACTTTTGTAGAACAAGTATCCAGATGCAGACCCAATTAGCATTGGATATGTGTGTGTGTGTGGATGTTCACCATAATGTTTCACTTTTGCTTCAAAATCTGACATGTTATATGATATGCAACATACAAATAATTTATGTTTTTCTTTATTTCTAGGTAACTTACACTTATGTCACTTTGAATCTAGACTCACTAATGACATGAAAAAATTGTTAGTGAAGATAGTGAGCCTTGTTATTATTAAAATTTCTTCTTTATCCACTTCTTCACCTAAGAAAATGTTATCCTTACACTTGAGTCAAAAACAAAGATTTCAATGATCCAACATTAACCTGCATGTATTTTTGCTAAGCACATGTTCTTGAGGATTTGGTACAAATCTTATTGTTGCAGGTACTCACATCATTTATGACAATGATTAGGTATGAAAATCATTATTATGTAACAATTTGTATCAACAAGGGCTTTGTGCTAAAAAGTATTATATGCTTGGACTTGATTTTCTTTGCATCAACATAAATTTTGCGCATAAACATAAAGAATTTTTTAAAAATTGTATGAGGTATGTAGGGGCTTGATTAGATAATTCATTACTAATATGCAGATATATAAGGCACATGATGTTGGTGTTAAAGAATTAGTCCTTTTCCCAAAAATTCCTAGTGCTTTGGAGGTTTGTAGCTTGTACTTGGTCTTTACCTTCTTTTTTGTCAATAGTAATGTGTGAACCAGAGTATTGCTTTAACTAGTCAACCATAAGAGATGGAGCCTATAATGAAAATGGCTTTCTACCTTGTTCATAAGACTTCTTAAGGAAAAAAACCTAGATGTGGTAATTTTGGATCTTATATGTTTATCAACATATTTTACTCCTACTTCAAAACTTGACATACTATATGAGATATAGGGAATAGAGAATTTATGTTTTTCTTTATTTTTGAGTAATATACATTGATGTCAATTTGAATCTATACTAACCCGATGGGCATTAAGGACTTGTAAGAGGATAAAGTTATCCTTATAATTACT
Organism: Pinus taeda; assembly: GCA_000404065.3. NCBI lineage: Eukaryota > Viridiplantae > Streptophyta > Pinopsida > Pinales > Pinaceae > Pinus > Pinus taeda. Next base: position 25,805 of record APFE030634498.1, on the reverse strand, counting down.
AAAGTGTCTCCTTTCACCACTTCTCTTATATATTATTCCCTTATATGATTTCACTTCATTTAATATACAATATGTTTAAATATATAATATATGTCTACTTTATCATATATATAACAATGAAAATGCACATTTCCTTATACCATAAAGGAGAGATTGTGTAGAGGTAATATCTCTAAATTATCATTGACCTAACAATTTTTAATGCTATTAAAAGTGGGCAATTTTATGTGAATCTAGGATGTGACAATGAATAGGGAGGCATTTGAAGTTAAGGGGAATTGAGTAGATTTAAGAAATAAAAATAAAGATTTTGTAGTTAATCAAGTTTTTAAGTATTGAAATGAGAAAAATTAAATTTAACCTCAAAGTAATTATATATAGGCAAGATTGTTGGTTTCCTATAATAAAATATCCACTAATGCCTTTCATTACAACCAACATTTCCACCTAATGCCTTTCATTACAACCATGTGTATAAACTATGAATTTTCTTAATGTTGAGAATAATACCATCAAAGAAGGGTGTTGTCAAAAATGCATTAAGGTGTTAAATATAATCAGTGAATGCAATTTAAGTTATAGTGAAGAGTTGTGGCACAATTGGTTATTATGGTTTTTTTTTTCACTTACTGGTTCACGGATACCCGGGTCAGTGGGTAGCCACTACGTCCAGGTTTTTTTTTAACACTGAGTGGACGCCACCCGAAGGGCATCAACACCCCTCGGCCTATTTACTGACCTAACCCCAAGAGATTTCGGGGTTCGACCCTATGACCTCCCATTGGCGAGGCACTTGCTTTGACCAATTGAGCTAACTCTTGGGGCTTATTGGTTATTATGGTTATTATTGAGTGCAAATAATTTTTTAGAAAAAGTGGGGAATATACCAAGTTAGAGAGAATAACATCTCCACACAAAATATAACAACACAAATTTTTACCCGAATATGAGATAAGGAAAAGAAAACAAGTAATAATGGTTATCCTGATTGCATACAAATAAGTCATTGGAATGCTCGATATGGTGGAGAAAAACTAACAAGGGAACACATTTCAAATTACACCAAGAAATCCACTATATTATTTTAAATATATTTTTCACATTCAATTATTTAGGAAGTACTTGATTTCAAATAATATTACACATGAATATGGCACCTTCTACTGGAAGACCAAACTGGTATGTACCCACTAACATATGGATTTTAGGGTTTCTAGTCATTTAGAATACATGTATTTCTTCTATGTTTTCCCACTTACTACCTTACCCAAATCATAACGGGTAATTTGTTGAGAGAGTTTGTACTCTCACCTAGTCTAGAAAAAAATAAAAAGAACATCTACTATGGTGTTTCGTAAATGTAAATGCATTTTCAAGTGTAGTTGAGCTAGTACCTCACCCAGTTTTAATATCAGCAGTATCTCTTTTGGATCGGTACACATAGTATGTTCCAAATACATAACAACAACTTATGGGGTTACCTTTACCTTTAGGTCTTGGAAAATAACAACTTAACCCACGGGAAAAAATATAAGAGAATGAATATTAAGGGTTATGAGGTAAGTTACCGACTAATCAATGAAATGATATGTCAGATTAACGTTTCAATATGAAAAAAGACAAAAGAATGTTAATGTTAATCAAGAAGTTTGTAGTAATTAAGAACACAATTAGATAGAGCAATGCGTAGTGTTTGAATATTATTAAAGAAAATTCTAATAAAAAGTATTATAATTTTTTGGGTTTAAATGTGCCTTCTCAGTTTAATATGAGGAAGATGATTCTATACATCTTTAATTTGGAGTTGACATTGTGTAACACTTCTCAGCCATTTACCTTTATTTTGTTGTTTAAAGACTAAGATTCTATGTATATATATAGGTTGTATGAGACAGTTTATGAAAGTTTTTGATTCATTAAAGTTCCTGTCAGGGTTATTTTATAATCTTTATATATATAATATATATATATATATATATATATATATTATATATATATAAATTATAAAGAGTAATTTGAAATTTACTAAGGGAAACCCAAAAATAGAACTTTTACCAGAAAATTATGAATCAATTACTTCTCTTTTTTTGAGATAAAAGAAGATCTCAAAAGAAGCCAAGGATAGCAATGGACAGGGAGGTTGGAGGCACAAGAAAGAAGAAATTAGTAGTGCAAAATCACCACAGGGTTATGCAAGGGAATGCAGGACACTGCTTGAGGTCTTCTTGAGCTAGAAAAAAACTAGTAAAAGCCTCAAGGACTACTGTAATTCCCAGGTTGAACCTAGGGGGGGGGGGGTCTATTGTCTAAGGATTAACTCTGTTGGGGTTACTCATCAAAATTGTTTTGGTAATAAGTGCTCGAGGGAGAGAATGGACGTAAATACATTTCTCAAGGTTGGGTGGTGTTGGTTACCCTTTGGATTCCCAGATAAATTGACATATCAGACAAGTATTATAGTACATGATAATAATAGAACTTACAATGTGATTACACACTATGAATGTTTCTTTGATAAAAGGAAATTTTCTAAAGTATCACTGTGTTTTTATTTCTTAGTGTTGAGAAAAGAATACTAAGTTGTGAACAGTTTCTGTTAGAGCAATAATATTGTACGTGTGAGCTATGTTCCTATCTTTATTTAAGTTTTGGTTCTTGTCTTTCAGTGAAGGATAGAACTCAAAAGTATAATGTTGTGTTATTTCTTAAGTAGCCGAGAAATATATGCATTATGTGTTTTAATACTGTGGAGAGAATAGGAACCAAAGACCCATGCTATATTGTTTTTATTTTCTTCTTCTAGTAAGAAATAAAAGGTTGAGAAAACTAAAGGACGGTGAATGAAGCAAATGCAGGAACAAAGAAAATTGTTTGTGACCTGTAAAGGTCCATTGAGGAAAGAAAGAATTCCAAGGAGCAATTAACTGCTAAAGAAGTATGCAGAAGTATGCATCGGAATGAAATTTTAGTTAACAGAGCTTTTTAACGATGGTGTGAGAGGAATTGGAAATCCATATCAGTTGCAGAGTACAAGTTAGTTCCTTGGAAAGGCCGAAGCTAGTCAGCCACCAGGTGCAGTCTTGAATTTGTGGACTGGAGAGGAACCTTAACCACCACTAGACCCTTCCAATTGGAGGGTTTGCATTCACATATAAGGAAAAATGACAATTATAACAATTAAAATAGTTTTAGAATAGAAAAATTCTATGCAGCATCATGGAAAATAGAATTTAAACATACAAATATTAACAGACAAACCTAGTATGTTGTGCTCAAATAGGCGAATATATAAAGAGTGAAGTACAGGCATGCATCAAATACATAGATAAATGTTAAAACATAAACGAATTATCGCTTAAAAACCTTAGCACATAACTTTAGTGAAAAATCCTCAATGAGAACCTCATGAAATTTGCTAGAAACAAAATTACATCTTATACAATGTTTCCAATAGACAACATGGAAGAATCCCATAAAACCCTTTCAGTGGATGACCAAATTGTTAAATTATTTCTAACAAAATAACAAATGGGTAAAGATTAATACAAGATTTCCTCATAGTTTATAGATAATTGATTTGGGACCAAGGCCGTCAATCCTAGGACTAGGACAACCATAATCTTTGAAGAATGATTCTTTTATTCTATAGAGTGGTCATTATTAAATGCAAACCCTCCAAAAAAAAGGATACTAACTTTAAAAACCTGCAAAGTTACTCCCTAGAGAAGGTAGCTATTAATGCACTTGGGAAATAGCAATAACCCTTATTAAAGTTGAAAACCCATTAAGCTGGGACGCCTTAGAGAATTTTCAAGCATTCTCAAAAAACAAGAAGTATGAATTTTCAAGCATTCTCAAAAGACAAGAAGTATTACCTGGACACACCCTGTACACATAAAATAAAATTGTATTAGGATAAACTCAACAAAAAAAAAGGAATTTCTTTAAAAAAAATTAGGATACGAGGTTTAACCAGTCGGATGGAAGTTGAGCTGCCACACACCTGAAATCGACTCCATTTGAACCTAGAAGGGCATACAAGTAAGTTATTAGAACACATATCAAACTAAAATGAAGAATCATGAAAAAAATGAGAGTTCAAGCTCATTATCGGATGAACTCAAACCGAAACCCGTGAGATGGGAAACCTCTCACCCACCTCGTGCTGAATGGCATGATTCTTTGAAGCCGAAGCCGAAGCCTGCAGGAATCGATAATAACAACAAAAGAGGAGTCATTAACCCTTGTAGGAGAAGTCGGGTTACAAATATTTTCCCCATCGTGCAACATAACAAATGTTTGGCCAACCCTCGCGAAAAACTAGGTGGTTACTCAATGAAACCACAGAAGCTAGTGGACCCATCAGATTGACACGCTGACGAATCAACGATCTAGTTTTTATTTTCGATCTAACCAAACGATCTCCAGAAAGGTCAGTCTTGTGATGAAAACTGGTCCAGGGTACAACCGGGCCAGTGTGACTTATTTAATATTCATAATTGTCACCGCTGAGAGGCATAAATGTTAAAAAAATTAATACTATATGCCAACATCAATATTAGCCCTTGGTGTTGGGTTTTGAACTCGTGATGAGTAATATTTTTGGCAGTAGTCTATAACGCGACTTTTTGAAAGCTTTTCCGGTGGATTTTTCCGGTTAAAATCCGGCAGCAATTCATTGGAATCCCAAGTTTGATAGTTAGTTTCTGCACAATCAATGGCTCCCAGGGGTTTTTCAGGGCGCTGAATCCAAATATATAGTTAAAAAACCATTTTAACTGCTAAAAATCAAGATTTAACCTCATTTCTTCAGCCGGATTCCGTCACCGGAATCTCCAAAAAGTCGCATTATAGACAACTCCATATTTTTGATGCCATGTAGATCGAATGATTGTGGTTACATGTGTTAAGAGCTAAGGCCCTTTGTAAAAAAAAATATAAACATATTATTTTCCATGATGTAGAAATGAATTATTAACCAAAATATCCAAGCCTCTTATGTATAGATATGAAAGGTAGGTAAATAATTTAAAAGGTATTTTTTTTTGTGTGCGTAACATGTTATAGGTGGTATCAGTGTAGGGTTCCAACATTGTGACCTAAATGGGTAATTATAGTAATGATAAGCGCGTTAATGTGCACAAAAGGGAGAACATAATGAGGAGGGGAGATGGAAACTTACCCCCGCTAAGGCCAATAGTGGAATCCGGTTCCATGCCAGATATTGAAGTGAATCTAGAGATGTGGGTGAAACTGGTTGAAGAACAACAAAAGCCAATAGATATGCTACTAGAAACTGTCCAATAACTGAAGGTTGAGATGGCTCGACTAAGCACTGATAATGAAATATTAATGCGTGATCAAGAACGAACCCTAAAGAGTCTTTCTGATAAGCAAAGTCATAGGAATTCTATTCCCATCCCTGACCATGGAGCGAGGGATGAAGAATGTCAACAGGAAAATGATAATAATCCGGAAGGAAGTCACATCCAAAGAAATGAGGGGCACAAAGATGACAATGAAGAAGAGTTTGGTAACATTTTAGACCAGAGGAGAATGAAGAAGCAGAGAATTGAACTGCAACGGTAATTCAAAAGAATTAAGCCCCTAACCTTTGTGGAGAAGCGGAGGAAGTTGCTAAAGCCTCGATGATTAACATGAATAAATATTTTCAAATATAGGAATATGACAATAACCTCAAAGCCAGGTTGACCATTTACCAATTGCAAGGGAAGACCACCTTATGGTGGGAAGAAGTGAAAATCGTGTGGGGGATCAAGGAACAAGAGGAGATTTGGGATGAATTTCAAAAGTACTTTAAAAATAGATATTTGACTAAATGGTTCTATGATGAAAAGGCCAAGGAGTTTCACAACCTAAAGTTGGGATAGATGACTATGGATGAATTTGTCACCAAATTTACATCCTTGCTGCGATATATTGCATATATACGAGAAGAGAAGGTCAGGGTTCAACACTTTATTAGAAGCTTACCTATCTATATTCATGAAAAAATGATTAGAGTTCAACAATCCAAATGTGATGAACGGAGTAATCCAAAAGGCTCGAATCTTCTACCAACAAACAAAATAGAAGGGTGAAGGTAGCAGGACTTGGGCAAGTAAAAAGGATTAGAAATTTTTTCAAGGAACTAAAAGTATAAAATCCACTAATGTCAAGGATGCATACAGGGGACATCAGATTAAAAACATTGGGAGAAATCAACAAAGAACGAGAATCCAAGGTGACCTTAGGTAGACTGAAGCATCAAGCAAACCAGAATCCAGTCAAGTTCCAAAAACCCCCTTACAGTGTTGGGGTTGTGCTGAACCTCACTATTACAAAAACTCCTCCCATCGCACCATACCAGAGTAGGCTGCCAACTTACAAGAAGCTTATATAGTCAGTGAAGTTGCAAGGAGTCTACACGAATTTAATGCTACCTTAGAATATCATCAGGCGGATTACTGACTTACCACGATAGAAATCGAAGGTAAGCTATTTAACCAAACTATGTCTATTTTAGTAGATCACGGGGAAAGTTTAAGTTATGTCAGCCCTAAGATAGTTGAAAAGCCCTAATATAGTTGAAAAATGTCATTTACAAATCGATAAATTTAAGAGCCCCTGGCTGGTACAACTAGCTATTGGGCCAAAAAAAGAGTAAAAACAAAAGTGCCAGATTGCTTAGTTGAGATAGGAAAACAACAACTCAAAGTTAATCTAAATATATTTCCATCGGGATCTTATGATATGTTGATTGGAATGGATTGGTTGGAAGGACACTGGTCTGTGGCAAAATGCAAAGAAAAATCTATTACTTACCTCACTGAAGATGGCTCTAGGAAAGAGATTCAAGGAATTAAAAAAACCAGTAAAATTACTCCCCATTACAACCTCCTAGTTAGGAAAATGTGTGAGTAAATGTTGTTTGATGTATGTCGTACAAGCTGGATACTCTAATACCAAGGAAAAGACTGCTACCTTGGAAAACATACCAGTAATCCAATTTTTTTTGGATGTATTTCCTGAGAATATACTAGGACTATCCCCAAAACGGGATATTGACTTTACCATAGAACTAATCCCTAGAGTGGTTCTAGTGTCAAAGGCTTCCTACCACATGAGTATACCAGATCTAGGAGAGCTCAAGATGCAGTTACAAGAACTGCTAGACAAATGGTACATTCACCCAAGTGTATCACCTTGGGTAGCCTTGGTGTTGTTCCTAAGGAAGAATGATGACACCCTAAGTCTCTACATCGATTATAGGAAGATAAATAAATTAACTATCAAGAGCAAATACCCCCTACCTTGAATTGATGGTTCGTTTGATCGAGTCAAAGGTGCGACAATTTTACCTATGATCAGGTTATCATCAAATCAGAGTGAAGGAGGAAGACATTTGTGAGACAACATTTAGAACCCAATATGGACATTACGAGTTTGATGTCCTACATTTTGGACTAAACAATTCACCAAAAACATTCATGAGCTTAATGCATGGTGTCTTCCACCCATATCTGGAAAAATTTGTCTTAATATTCATAGATGATCATTTAGTCTATTCCTAAAATTTAGAAGAACACAAAGAACATTTGCAGATAATGCTGCAAATTCTGTGGGAACATCTGTTGTATGCTAAATTTAGCAAGTGTGATTTTTACAAGAATCAGATCCAGTATCTAGGACATATCATTTTATTCGAAGTTATAGTGGTTGACCTTGACAAAATTAAAACTATTATGGAGTGGCCTATACCTAAAAATGTCGTAAACATATGACCTTCAGGGGTTTGGAAGGGTACTATCATCGTTTTATTGAAGGTTTTTCTCAGGTTTCTTATCCTATTATCTCCTTGCAAAGGAAAGGGAGGATCTTTAAATGGAAAGATGATTTCCATAAAAGTTTTGAACAGCTGAAGCAATTATTAACCACTGCCCCAATATTGAAGATAACTGACCCAAACAAAGAATTTGTGGTCTACACTGATGCTTTCTAGGAAGGGGTAGGGGGAGTTCTGATGCCGGAGGGAAAAGTGATAGCATATGAATCCTAGAAGCTAAAGGAACATGAGAAGAGATATTCCACTTATGATCTGGAATTAACTGCGGTGGTGGATGCATTGAAAGTTTGGAGACATTATTTGTTGGGAAAGAAGTTTTTACTAATGAAAAACCATGAAAGTTTAAAAAATTATTTCAAACAACCTAAGTTGAATGCCCACCAAGTAAGGTGGAATTCATTTCTTAGTGAGTTCGAATTTGACAATAAGCATTTAAAAGGAAAAGATAACCGGGTAGCGGATGCATTAAGTAGGAGAATTCATTGTTTGCATGAACTCCACTTCAATAAAATAGAATTTAATTTTACAAAACAGATCAAAGAAGCTATCCAAAAATACCCAGAATATCAATTCTTATCACAGTAAACCCAACATGTTAGCAACCCTGGGAAGCATCCTGAATATAATATTAATGAGGATCACCTATTAAATTTTAGCCGAAGAATATATACTCCCAACTAGATCTTAGTTAAACAACTAATTTTGGATGAATTCCATAGAAGCCCTTATGTTGCTCACTCTGGTTATCATATTTTTTTTCATCAATTAAAAAGGATTATTTTTGGCTTGGTATGAGAAGGGATATTGCTAAATACTTAAAAGAATGTTTAGAGTGTCAACAAGTTAAAGTTGAACACCAACATCCCTCTAGTTTTCTCCATCCACTACCCATTCCAGAGTGGAAATGGGAAGTTATAGCACTTGACTTCATAATGGGGTTACCCAGCTCTATAAGACACAATGATTCAGTCATGACGATAGTAAAAAAAAACAGAGTAAAACAAATGATTTTATTCTTGTACAGTCTACCTACAAGAGTGTCCAAATTGTTGATATCTTTATGAAGGAGGTGTTTTGACTGCATGACCTACCTAGGGTAGTTATCTCAAATAGAGACGTAAAATTTACTTTTACATTCTAGAAGGCTCTCTTTACTGGGGTAGGAACACAAGTGCAATTTAGTACTACATACCATCCACAAATAGATGGGCAGATAAAGCAAGTCAATCAAATACTGGAAGATATGTTAAGAATGTATGTCATGCAGAAACCCACAAAGTGGGAAGAATATTTGCACTTGGTTGAATTTGCCTATAACAATAGCTATCATGAGCCTTTAAAGATGAGCCCGTTTGAGGTATTATATGGAAGAAGGTGTAAGATGCCCTCTAATTAGAGTAGCCTGAGAGACAGAATAAATTTGGGCCCAGATATGTTAGCGGAAATGGAGAAAATTGTGAAGAAAATCCAAGAAAACTTCAAAGCTGCCTAGTATAGGAATTAGATTACGCAGAAAAGAAAATAACTTATTGAGAAGTTAATGTTGGGGATCATGTGTATGTACGAGTTAAATTGAAAATATCACTTTAAGATAGGGTGGTTGCACAAAACTTTCCCCCAGATTTTGTGGTCCCTTCCCAATATTGGAAAGAATCAGACTGGTGGCATGTCGATTACCTCTACCCAGTCATTTAAGAGTACATAATGTGTTGCGTGTCTCATTATTGAAGACATATGTATATGACCATAGACATGTTATTTATTGGCAAAACATATAAGTGAAAAAAAGTGCCATGTTTTGTTTTGTTTTTTTTTAAAGAGGATTGGTTGTTAAATGACATAACTAATTGTAAGTATGGCCATGTGACAGGTCGAACCGGATGGAGATTTCATAGTATATCCTCAACACATTCTTGATCAAAGAGAATTAATGCTATGGAGGCAATACATTACCCAGGTTAAAGTGAAATGGCGACACTTTAGCCCAGAGGAGGCCACCTGGGAAGATGAAAACTTTATGTAGGAAGCTTATCCTAGCCTATTTGAGGGACTAAGTAACACTGAGGATGGTGTTACTCTTGGGGGGGGTGGATATGTAACACCCTCGGTGAATGTAATTATTAGGTTAATCATTTACATTTACGTTTTTGTTTAAAGACTAAGATGCTATGTATATATATAGGTTGTATGGGAAAGGCCATGAGAATTTTTGTTTGATTAAAGTTAATCCCAGGTTTATTTTATAATACATAAAATAAAAAAAGACAATCTTATAACTTACTAATGGAAGCCCGAAAAGATAACTTTTACCAGACAATTATGAATTAGTTACTTTCTCTTTCCTTGAGATAAAAGAAGGTCTCAAAATAAGCCAAGGGTAACAATGGAGAGGGAGGTCGGGGACACAAGAAAGAAGAAATTAGTAGTGCAGAATCCTCATAGGGTTCTCTAAGGGAATGTAGGATGCTACTTGAGGTCTTATTCAGCTAGACAAAAACTAGTGGAAGCCTCAAAGACTATTGTAATTCCTAGGTTGAAACTAGGGGGGTATGTTTCCTGAGGATTAACCTATTAGGGTTACTGATCAAAATTGTTCTAGTAATAAGTGTTCGGGGGAGAGAAAGGACGTAATTTATTTTCTTAATGTCAGGTGGTTTTGGTTACCTTGTGGTTTCGCAGATAGCTTGACGTATCATATAAGTATTATAGTACATGATAATGATAGAAGTTATAATGTGATTACAAGCTGTGAATATTTCTTTGATGAAATGAAAATTTCTAAAGTATCACTATGTTTTTATTTCTTAGTGTTGAGAAAACAATACTTAGTTGTGAACAATTTCTCGTCGAGAAATAATATAGTACATTTGAGATATGTTCCTATCTTTATTTAAGTTATGGTTCTTGTCTTTCGATGAAGGATAGAACTCATACGTATAATGTTGTGTTATTTTCTTAAGTAACCAAGAAATATATACATTTTGTGTTTTAATACCGTGGAGAGAATAGGAAACAAAGACCCATTCTATAGTTTTTTTCTTTTCTTCTTCTGTTAAGAAAGAAAATGTTGAAAAAACTAACAAACGGTGACTAAAGAAAATACAGGAACAAAGAAAATTGTTCGTGACCTGTAAAGGTCCACTAAGGAAAGAAAGAATTCCAAGGAGTGATTAACTATTGAAGAAGTATAAGGACACACTATTAATTAATTATAACACTGACCAAGATACAATGAAGAAATGTGGAAAAAAATGAGTTCTAGCTCATTACTGGATGAAATCATATCGAACTCACGAGATGGGAAAAATCTCACCTGCACTATGATGAATGGCATGATTCTGTGAAGCCGAAATTTGCAGGAATTGATAATAATAACAGAAGAGGAGTCATGAACCCTTGCAGGAGAAGTCAGGTTGCATAACTTTTCCTCGCTGTGCAACATAGAAAATACTTGGCCAACCCTTGGGAAAACTAGGTGGTTACTCAAAGAAACTAGAAGCTATTCGAGCCATCAAATTGACCCTAAACGAATCAACGATGTAATTTTGACTACTAATTAAATCAAATGATCTCTAGAAGTTTAGTCTCGTGATGACAACTGGCCCATGGTATATTCGGGCACGTGTTAATTATTTAATATTCATAATTGTCATCGTGGAGAGGCATGAACATTAAAAAAATTAATAATATATACCAACATGAATATTAACCCTTGGCATTGGGTTTTGAACTCCTTATTAGTAATATTTGTGATGCTAAGGCTCTCTGTTTGATGCCATGTAGATCAAATGATTGTGATTACATGTGTTAAGAGCCTATACCCTTTTGTAATATATATATATATATATATATAAAGAAACATACTATTTTACACAATGTAGAAACATTTTATTAACCAAAATATCCAACCCTCTTATGTATAGATATGAAAGGTAAATAAGCTAAAATGTAAAAAAAAAGGATTATTTTTTCTGAAGATGGCTTTAGGAAAGAGATTCAAAGAATTAAAAAACCAGTAAAAATATACCCCATTATAGCCTCCCAGTTACGCAAATGTGTGAGGATATGATGTTTGATATATGTTGTAAAAGTTGGATACTCTAATACCAAGGAAAAGAATACTACCTTGGAAAACATACTAGTAATCCAAGATTTTGTGGATGTCTTTCTTGAGAATATACTAGGACTGACCCCAAAATGAGATGTTGACTTTACCATAGAACTAATCCTTGAAGCAGTTCCAATGTCAAAGGTTCTATACCGCATGAGTATACCAGAGCTAGCAGAGCTCAAGATGCAGTTACAAAAAATGCTAGAAAAAGGGTAGATTCACCTAAGTGTTGATATCACTTTGGGGAGCCTCGATGTTGTTTGTAAGGAAAAATGATGGCACCCTAAGGCTCTACATTGATTATAGGTAGCTAAATAAACTAACTATCAAGAGCAAGTATCCACTTCCTCGAATTTATGATCTATTTGATTAAGTTAAAGCTGCTACGGGTTTTTCTAAGATTGACCTACAATAAGGTTATCATCAAATCATAGTGAAGGAGGAAGACATTTGTAAGACAACATTTAGAGCCCTATATAGACATTACAAGTTTGTTGTCCTACCTTTTGGAATAACCAATGCACCAACAACATTCATGGGATTAATGCATGGTGTCTCCCACACATATCTGGAATTTGTTTTCTTAATATTCATAGATGATATTCTGGTCTATTCCCAAAATTTAGAAAAAAAAAAGGAACAATTGTGGATAGTGCTGCAAGTTCTATGGGAAGGTCAACTATATGCTAAATTTAGCAAGTGTGATTTTTACAAGAATTAGATCTAGTATCTAGGACATGTCATTTCAGCCGAAAGTATAGCGATTGACCCTGAGAAAATTAAAACTATTATGGAGTGGCATGTACCTAAAAATGTTGTAGACATATGATCTTTCATGGGTTTGGTAGGGTATTATCGTTGTTTTATTGAAGGGTTTTCTTGGGTTTCTTATCCTATTACCTCCATGCAATGGAAAGGGAGGATCTTTAAATGGACAGATGATTGGCATAAAATTTTTGAATAGCTAAAGCAATTATTAACCACTTCCCCAGTGTTGAAGATAGCTAACACAAACAAAGATTTTGTGGTTAGAATTGATGCCTGCCAGGAAGGGGTAGAAGGAGTGCTAATGTAGGAGAGAAAAGTGATAGCTTATGAATCCTAGAAGCTGAAGGAACATGAGCATATATATTCCACTTATCATATGGAATTAACTGCGATGGTGCATGCGTTGAAAGTTTGGAGACATTACTTGTTGGGTAAGAAGTTTTCACTAATCATAGACCATCACAGTTTAAAAAATTACTTCAAGAAACCTTACTTGAATGCCCACCAAGGAAGGTGGAATGCATTTCTTAGTGAGTTTGAATTTGACATTAGGCATTTAAAATGAAAAGAGAACTAGGTAACACATGCATTAAGTAGGAGAATGCATTTTTTGTATGAACTTCACTTTAATCAAATAGAATGTAATTTTAAAAAACAGATCAAAGAGGTTGTCCAAAAAGACCCAGAATATCAGTTCTTATAAAAGAAAACCCAACAAATTAGAAACTCTACAAAGCAGCCTAAATATAATATTAATGGGGTTCACCTATTAAATTTCAGAGGAAGAATATATCCAACCAGATCTCAGTTAAACAACTAATTTTGGATGAATTCCATAGACACCTTATGCTGCTCACCTTGATTATCAAAAAATGTTTTCATCAATTAAAAAGGATTATTTTTGGTCTCGTATGAGATTGGATATTATTGAATACTTACAAAAAATCTTAGAGTGTCAACAAGTTAAAGCTGAACACCAACATCTTGCTTGTTTTCTCCATCCACTACCCATTCAGTTGTGGAAATGAGAAGTCATAACACTTGACTTCATAACGGGATTACCTAGATCTAGAAGACACAATGATTTAATCATGGTGATAGTTGAAAAAATGAGTAAAACAAATCATTTTATTCATGCATAGTCTACCTACAAGACTGTCTAGATTGTTGATATTTTTATGAAGGAGATGTTTCAGCTACATGGCCTACCCAAGGTAGTTATCTCAGATAAAGACAAAAAAATTACTTCTTCATTCTGGAAGGCTCTGTTTACTGGAATGGGAACATAAGTGCAGTTTAGTACTGCATACCATCAACAAACGATTGGGTAGACAAAGAGAATCAATCAAGTACTAGAAGATATGTTAAGAATGTATGTCATGCAGCAACCCACCAAGTGGTAAGAATATTCGCACTAGATTGAATTCACCTATAACAATAGCTATCATGAATCTATAAAGATCAACTCATTTGAGGTATTATAAGGAATAAGTCATAACACACCCTCTAAATAGAGTAACCTAGAAGGAAGAATAATGTTGGGTCCAAATATGTTAGCAAAAATGGAGAAATTGTGAAGAAAATATGACAAAAATTGAAAGTTTCCTAGGATAGGAAAAGGGATTACGCAGAAGGTTGAATGGCTACATCAAACCCTCGAGTCTGGGTTTGTTGAGACTCTTCTTCTAGAGCACATTTCAGTAGCCCAATCAAATGGGTAAAACCCATCCAGGGAGATAATATTCAAATAACAGGAGCTACTCTTTACTTTCGAAAATAAATTAAAAACTAGAAGCAAAATGCCTTGAAAGAGGGTTTGAGAGGAGATTGAATTTTACACAGCGGCGTAGGATCAACAAGAATACTAAACATGATGTATGAACAAGAATATTAAACATGATTTGAAACTTCTGCCATATAATACAAACAAAGATTATGTTATGGTCGCAACCATAGTTAGTTAAATAAAACTAAAAGAGTATGAATAGACCCTCGGAAAGGGTATGTCAATTGAATTTAAAACACAAAATCTAATGCACCCTAAATGGTAAAGCATTCTTTTAAATAACCATAAAAGGACAAGTTACAGAATTAATCTCTATGCAATTTATATAATCTTCCTAAGCATCATTTGGAGTTACCTAAAACAGAGAAATATTCAAGTTCACATATGATAACCAAAACAATGGGAGAATACAAAAATTATTGTTACTATCATAGTTAAAGAAGGGTCCAGGGCCTCATACTTAAAAAAGGTTCAATAAACAAAAATACAAGGTTGAGGGCATCCAACACTTGAAAACGTTACAGAATTAGAGGAAACCCAATTGATGGTTTCATACACAACCTTAAGAGAACCCATAATTCTCAGAGAGCAGGCAAGGCATGCCAAAACATGGAAAGTAACCACAGTTTTATTCAATTTCCAACGTGCAAGTGAAGGACAAATGAGACTGGGTAAACCCTTTGAACTGATTCCTTTAGAAGTCATCCTGTAACCCTACTGCTCCGCCTACAATAGGAAGTAACTACCCTGTTAGGGTTTAAACCATTGTGAGAAATTAAAGGAAATAATCTATCAAATAACTCAATTAAGCCAGGGAGAGCTTACCTGAGTCTGTCATGGAGGGAAGGACTCCATTTTTTGAGAACTGTCACCGTGGAAGAGAAATCGAGGGCTTTATTCCATAAATAAATATAGATTTCCTGGATAACCTCGAGAAAAGGAGAGGGTAACTACTACACAATAGAAAAGATGCACTGGTATGGCACCCTTCTTGTCTCAGAGAACTAGTTTAACAAAGGAAAAAATTTAGAGACCCATTCTGTTCAAAGACAGGGAGTGAATGAATTCCACAAGTAGCAACCCAGTAGGTAGTTACCCTAACCCTACCTCGGTGAATCATGAACATTGAATAAGCACCATAGGGTTCCATTGAAGGGTTGCTGCTTAGTGGAAGTTGGGAATTGTGCCCACCTGGATGTGTGTCTCGGAGTTTCGAGAACCATCCAACTTTATCAATACAATTTATATGCATAACTAAACTTAGATTATGCTGGTTGCAAATCAATTCACCGATGTTTTTTCAAGTCATGGCACTTTTTAATAATACATTTTAATTATAATTATGTTGCTTGAGGTGTATCAAGCGCTACCTTAGTTTAACAGGTTTTGTATAAAGTTAAGTTAGGTAAGTAAAAAAGTTTTTTTTGCATTGTTATGTTGTATTTGCTTATGTGTGACAAGTGGTATCAGAGCATCAAGTTGCAACAATGCGACCTAAATTGGGCACTTGAGAATATCAAACTGTAAATTTTCCACACAGGACTCGATAGCTAAGGAAACATGAGGAGAGGAGTTGGAATTCCTCCACCTTGAAGACCCTCGGTGGGTTCAGGGTCTCTTTCGGAGAAAACTAGTGTCTTGTCGAATGACTAGCCCTCTAGGTTTGGCAGCTACCCTAGAAACAACAACTTAAAGTAATTCAACGATTTCTTCTATGTGCAACAGATACGAGAAAGATAAAGGAACCAACTTGGAACTTCTGCTTAATCCCTTGCTTGATCTCTCTCCCCCTTGATAGAGCTTGCAACTCCTTTTCGTACTTAACCTGCTTGGAGAGTACCTGCACAAGTACAGCAACAAAGAATCGTCAAAGCATCATGATCTATTACAACATAAACATTATAGAATCAGATATATAATGAGCAAGTGATAACATTCACAAATGATAACATTCACAATTGCACAATCATATGGAAGAAAACTTGAAGAACTTTATTAAATAGAAGGGAGAATTACAACCCAGTTGTCTAATCCAGCATAATCCTCCCAACTTCAACCCCTCTTCACCTCATGAAATAGCAAGATCACACCAACAATACAATGCTCCTTCCTCAATTACAAACTATCAACACTTCCTTGCAATTCACAATATTCCAACCTCTTGATCTCTTAGATGAGGGATCCATTTATAGATGTGTGCAAGGGTGTGAGTCATCCATGGGGTTTGATTATTGTCATTCCACTTGTTACAATTGGTTCCACTTGGAGATGTCTTGGACCTCTTACTCATCCCTAGGCGAATTTAGAGAGGCAAGTGGCATAGGAGAAGTTTCTAGAAGATTCCATGAGCAACCACCTAGCAAAATGTCTTGGAAATTTGTCCATCCTTGCCCATCGCACCCTATAGAAGGCCTAATCAGTATGCATCGCACCCTAGTAGTGTACCACTCAGTATGCATTGCACCCTGCCAGTGGAGCAGTCAATATGGTTTAGTTTAGGCCATTTCTGGATGGTTTCTCAAGTGGAACTTTTGGGGAATGATGCAATCAAATGATTATGTTCTTTTAGGGTATGAAACAACTCTTTTAGGGGTCAAAGAGCCCTAGTTTATCGACATATAAGTTTGGGGTTTATGTGCCTAAATATGTCTATAATAGGTTCTGTACCCTTTTTTGAGGCTAACTCAGAGATGTGGCTTCAATTGGGAGGGGAGAATAACAATTCAAATGTTGTATTATCAGAGAGAGTGTAGCAGTTAGAAATAGAACTAGTGAATTTGCGTGTTGATAATGAACAATTAAGGTTGGAGAAGGAAATAATCTTTAAAAGTACTTCTGATAGGAAAAACCAAGAAATCCTATACCTAGCCCGGATAGGGAAATATAATTGAAGTGCATGCTCAAGAAGAAAATTGTCAAGGGATCGAGGGAGATCAAATTGAACATGAGGAGGGGTCTAAGAATGCTTTAGGCATAAAGAGAGCCAAGAGACCAAAAATAGAATTGTAGGGAGAATTTAAGAAAATTAAACCACCTTTGTTTGATGGGGAAATTGAAGAGGCTGTGGAAGCCTGGTTGATAAATATGAACAAGTACTTTCAAATTTATGAGTATGAAGATAATTTAAAAGCTAGGTTGGCCATATATCAACTGCAAGGCAAGGTCACCTTATGGTAGGAATAGGTGAAAACTATTAGGAATATTGATGGAAAATATGTAACTTAGTACATCTTTGAGAAACACTTCAAGGAAAAGTACTTGACAGAGAGGTTTTACGATGAAAAGGCCAAAGAATTTCATTATTTGAAACCAGGACAACAAACTATAGATGAATACATAACCAAATTCACATTAGTATTAAGGTATGTTGCATATATTTGCGAGGAAAAGGACAAAGCAAAGGCTTTTTATTGCCTCCCAACATTCATGAAAGGAAAATTGGAATTTGACAATTCAAGAACTATGGATTGAGCTATTCGCAAAGCCCAACTTTGCTATCAACAAATGAAGTCATAGGGGAAATTGACAAGAAATGGATGAATAAAAAAGAACATAAGAGTTTCCAAAACATAAATATGAAGGTGAATGGAGGGAAAAACACTTTCCGGAAGCAATAAAATTGTCACCCATGAAAAAATCTGTAGAAGCTAAAAGTACAAGGCGAAATAAGACAAGGTGAGGCATGTAGTAAACCTGAATCTGTACATATACAAAAGCCACCCTTACAAATCTAGGGTTGTGCAGAACCCTAGTACTATAAAAACTTCTCCCACCGCATTCATGCATAGACAAAAGCTCACATTCAAGAGGCTTTTACGGTGGGCGATGTGGCGAGGAGCATGGAAAAAATTAATGCAACCTTGCATGATCACCAGGCCGAGTATTAATCCGCAATGGTGGAATTTAAAGGTAAGATTGTTGACCATTCTATTTATGTTTTGATAGGCCCTGGAACAAGCTTGAGTTATATCAATCATAAAATTGTAGAGTTGAGTCAGTTACAAGCTGTTAAATGTAGTAGCCCATGGATGGTGCAACTAGCCACAGGAACAAAAAGAAGAGTCATTGCTAAAGTAAATGAATGTCCTGTAGAAATCAAGGGACAATGGATTAAAGTGACTTTAAATATATTTTCCCTAGGATCTTTTGATGTGTTAACTAGGATGGATTTACTGGAGAGTCGTTGGTTTCTAGTAAACTACAGAGACAAAACTATTAGTTTCCTCACTGAGGAAGGCATCAGAAAAGAGATTTAGGGTATTAAAATGAATATTAAGTTGTGACCCATTACAACCAATCAATTAGGCAAGTGTGTACGAAAGGGTTATCATATTTATGTAGTATAGGTGGGCTACATCAATTCTAAGGATACACTAAGCACACTGGAAGACATATTAGTGATTCAAGAATTCACTGATGTCTTTCCAAAAGAGATTCCTGGTTTACCTCCAAAAAGGGATATTGATTTTAAAATAGAATTAATCTCGGGTGCTACTCCAATTTCTAAATCTTTGTATCGAATGAACATACCAAAATTAACCGAACTCAAAATGCAATTGTAGGAATTACTTGAAAAATGATACATCCACCCAAGTGTGTTACCTTGGGGAGCTTTGATTTTGTTTCTAAGAAAGAAAGATGGTACCTTGAGATTATGTATTGGTTATTGACGACTCGATAAATTAATTGTTAAGAATAGGTACCTGTTACCCAAAATTGATGATTTGTTCGATCAAGTTAAGGGGACCATTGTGTTTTCTAAAATCGATTCGCGATCGGGCTATCATCAAATAAGGATTAAATACGATGATATCTGTAAAATGACATTCAGAACCCGTTATGGTCGTTATGACTTTGTCGTTTTACCATATGGGCGCACTAATGCCCCTGTAAATTTCATGAGTTTGATGCATGGAATCTTTCATCCCTATCTAGATAAATTTGTTTTGATTTTCATTAATGATATATTAATTTACTCAAAAAATGTGGAAGAACACAAGGAGCATTTACAAATAGTGCTACAAATTTTAAGAGAAAATAAACTCTATGCAAAATATAGTAAATGTGATTTCTTCAAGGACCAGATCCAATATCTATGACATGTTATTTCTGCAGAAGACATAGTTGTAGATCTTGAAAAGATCAACACTATTATGCAGTGGCTTGTTCCCAAGAATGTGGCAAATATTTGGTCATTTATGGAACTGGTTAGTTATTATCAATGTTTTATTGAAGGTTTTTCTGGAATTTCCCACCCCATAACTTTATCACAAAATAAGGGGAAGGCATTTAAGTGGTCAGAATACTATCAAGCAAGCTTTGATAGGTTAACACAATTATTCATGACCACCCTAGTTCTTAAAGTTATCGATCCCGAGAAATAATTCACAGTATGCATAGATTCATGTAAATAAGGAGTTAAAGGAGTGCTGATACATGAGGATAAGGTGATAACCTATGAATCTCATAAATTAAAGGATTATGAACAAAGATACTTTACATATGACCTAGGGCTAAAAACAATGGTCCATGCTCTTAACGTGTGGTGACGCTACTTGTTAGGAAAAAGGTTCTGTTGTTGACTAATCATAGCAGTTTAACAAGTTTATTCAAGCAACCCAGCTTGAATGCACATCAATCTAGGGGGAAACCTTTTTAAGTGAGTTTGATTTTGATATCAAACACATGAAAGGAAAAGAAAATCGCATTGCTAATGCCTTAAGTAGAAAATTGCACTGTTTATATGAAATTTTCTATAGTCAAGTGCAGATTTATTTTTCCGATCGAATAAAAGAGGCTACCTATAAGGACCCGAAAACCAGGGTTTTATGACAAGAAGTAGGTGATTACGACATAGATAGAAATAACCTGTTGATCTATAGGGGAAACATTTATGTACCGAATCAGGTGGATATTAAGTAAATGATTCTTGACGAGTTCCACCGAAACCCTTACGCAACCCATCCCGAATATCAAAAAATGTTCTTTGCGTTAAGAAAATGATATTTTGGGCCTGGTATGAGGAGG
Organism: Pinus taeda; assembly: GCA_000404065.3. Classification (NCBI taxonomy): domain Eukaryota; kingdom Viridiplantae; phylum Streptophyta; class Pinopsida; order Pinales; family Pinaceae; genus Pinus; species Pinus taeda. Next base: position 5,267 of record APFE030634498.1, on the reverse strand, counting down.
ATATTTTTCAATATTTATCTAAATGTCTTTAATGCCAATAGGTAAAATTTGAACATCAACATCTGGTAGGCTTACTCCATCCATTTCCCATTGCAGAGTGGAAATGGGATACTATTACAATGGATTTCATAATTGGCTTACACAAATCTAAGAAACAAAATGACTCCATTATGGTAGTTGTGGATAAATTGGGTAAGACAACCCATTTTATTCCTGTAAAATCTACCTATCAAACTATTCAAATTGTTGACATTTTTATGAGGGAAATATTTAGATTGCACGACATGCCAAGGGTAATAATCTCAGATCGAGACATAAAGTTTACCTATGCTTTTTGGAGATATTTATTCATGGGCCTGGGTACTCAGATCCAGTTTAACACTGCATACCACCCACAAATAGATGGGCAAAAGAAACGTGTGAATCGAGTGATGGAGGATATGTTACGAATGTATGTAGTGCAATGACCAACCAAGAGGGAAGAATACCTCCACCTGGTTGAGTTCACTTACAATAATAGTTATCATGAATCCTTGAAGATGAGCCCCTTCGATGTATTGTACAGGAAAAGGTGTAGAACACCTGCTAATTGGAGCAGCCCTATGGATAAGCTAATATTAGGACCATGTATATTAGTGGAAATAGAGCAAACTATAAGGAAGGTACGTTAAAATTTGAAGGCTGCTTAAGATTGACAAAAAACTTATGCCGATAAAACAAAAATTCAGAGAGTTTCATGTTGGGGACCATGTATACGTGCGGATTAAACCAAGGAAAATCGCCTTGAGATGGGGAAGCTGTGCAAAATTAGCACCCTGTTTTGTGGACCCTTCCAAATTTTAGAAAGAGTAGGAACAATTTGCTACCAACTGGCACTACCCAATCTTATGAAAGTCCACAATGTGTTTCATCTATCATTATTAAAAAAATATAGATATGATCCAAGACATATTATTAACTGGAAGGACACAGAGGTAACACATTTTTTTTTGTATGCTTACATGATTTTAGTTTTATTATAAATATAAACGAATGATGAATCATGTTATGATTAGGTTAAACCGGACAGAGAAGTTCTGGTAGAACCCCTGCATATTCTTAGGTAGAGAGAAACAACACTGCGAAAGTGAGTCATTACCCAGGTTAAAGTGCAATGGAAGCACTTTATCCCAGAAGAGGCCACTTGGGAAGACAAGGATTTCATGCGACAAGCATATCTAGGTCTATTTCAAGGACCCAAGTAAACATCGGGACGATATTTTGCACCAGGAAGGGAAGATGTAACATCTTTAGATCTGAAATTAAATTTTATAGTTACTATTATTTACTTTTAAGTTGTTATTATCAGGGAAAACAATTTTGTAAAGAAAACAAAGATTTGATCACAAGTGTTGTTATAGTTTTAATTAAAATAAATAAATAAAATTTTGTTGAGAAGATGGTATGCGGATGTAGAATCAATAACTGATTCAGAACTTCCATAGAGTTGGGGAGGGAAGTGTTGTTCTCTACAAACAACCCCCCATTTCATGTTATTTTTATTCATAAAACATTAAAATGTGAAATGGGTCCCTTTAAAATAAAGTTGATATCAATACTTTTACTTAACAAAAGGTCCGATAATCAAATGAGCGCTTTATAAAAACCCTTTTTAAAGCAATATCCACTTAAAAGAAATAAAGTAAATTTCAGTCATTGCGATAAAGCAATCGCAAAATCGCATATCGCAATGACATGGGGGACATATAAAATGGCACAAGGCTTTCCACCGATGCGATATCGCATTCGGCGATCGGCAATCGGCGATATCCAATGCACTACCAAAAGCGCCCCATATCAATACCCCCGATGCGATAAGCTATCGGCGATCGGCGGGGCCCCCTCGTTTGAGTCTCAATGCACATAAGCCTTTCGTCGATGCGATATCGCAATCGGCGATCGGCGATCGGCGGGGCCCCTTGTGTGAGTCTTAATACACATAAGCCTTTCGCCGATGCGATATCGCAATCGGCGATCGGCAATACTCGATGCAATTGTTAAGGCGAACTTGTTATAATCCCCGATGCGATGCGATAAGGCACGGTTTTCAATAAAAAGCCGTTAAAGTGATTGGAAAGCTCAAATTAATCATTTTAAGGCATAATCACTCCCGCTCGGCCGCCAATACGTCCATTGCATGCGTAATGAGATCTCTCGACCGAATAATGATATAATGGGCATTTATAAGGTGGCAGGTTTTATACGGCCATTTAATGGATTCATGTCCTAAAAGCTTTCCACAGATTATCTCCGCGCCCATTTTAAAAGGTGAATATATTGCTGCGCATCTGTTCATTTGCTATCAATTGCAAGTTTTATTGCTATCTCTTTGTGTTACGCCAAATTGCCTCTCTGTGCAGAATTCAGTCATAAACAGGAATTCGGGCATGATGGGTAAGAAGTCTAAGAAAACCGCAGGTGCTTCCAATCCACCAGTCGCAGGACAAGCCGCAGCAAACAGCAGAAAGGCCTAATATCCGACACAACATGCACAGGCCTCGCCAGAGTGACTTGGCAAGGAACTTATGACTTAATTGAGGCCGAAAAACCAGAGCAGACGGTAGCAGAAGCTACCGAGGATTCATTAAAGAAGTCGGACTGCACTCTCAATGATTTGGCTAATTCTTTCCTTCACAGGATAGCAGCCAGGGAGCAAATTCTCCCATATACAGACGTGGTGCGATGGGCGATTCAAGAAATCCCCATCATGGACAGAACATTTAGCACAAGAGATGGGAGGATTTTTGGATCGTTCAAACCAGAAGACCTGAGGCAAATGTATCATTTGCCCAAGCCGGAGAAGATATACAATAGCGCCTTCTTGGAAAAGTTTGCGAGTGAGAACGAGATTGAGTCCGAACCTATCAAGGACTGGAGGCAAAATCCAAATAAACACAAGCACGAATCCTCCGGTAAGTACTCGGTCGATTCTTTGGCTTCTCCTTATTGCTATGCAGGTATAATGATGTGTAGATTATGGGGTTTACACGACTCTGCCATTTTTACCATTGAAATGGTTCCTCTTATGGAGGCGGCAGTGAACAACATGATTATGGATTGGGCTACTATCCTTTCGGATAAGCTAGCAGTAGCTGTTAGTGACTTTAGGAATAAAACTATAGTCATTGAGAGGAAAATTCCCCCATTCTACTATAGTGCATATATCCTAGATACCTTACGTTTCAATTCTGAATTCCCTATTCTTGGTTGGAGGTGGACTGCATAGGACCCCTCGCCCATTCATATTTATCATCGCAAGTTGTGGAAGTCATCCTATAAAAACCACTTGTATCATATTTGTAATGGTTTCATGGTTCCCGTTTATTATTCAATTTTTG
>APFE030634494.1:0-13023 GCA_000404065.3 Pinus taeda | reverse complement strand
TAGCTCAAACTCTATCTTCCCAGGTTCTTTTGGTTGGACTTCATGTTTAATAACATCTTTCACCTCTCTGAACACGACATCTCGGCTATACACAACCTTCCTTGTTACTAGGTTTCAAAGCTTATAACCCTTTAAACCATCCTTATACCCAATAAAGATGTACTTTTCAGATTTACTATCCAACTTGGTTCGTTTCTCCTTTGGAACATGTACATATGCATCACATCCAAATTCCCTCAGATGTGAAAGAGAGGGTTTCTTACCAGTCAGCTGAATTCTTTCTTCTTTTTCTTTGAGAAAAAGCCGAACTGCCTTATCAATTGTCACAGTTGCATAAGCACCTGCAAATTGTGATAGATTAGTAAGGTTTTCTGTTGGATCGATGGGGGTGTCTTTCCATACTACCTCCATCAATTCATTTTCAAGAATTGGTGCTACTGTTGTATCCAATTTCCTCTTCTTTATTTGCCTCTTCACTACAGCCTTATGTGTTGTCTGTAGAATATATCTAGTGGGGGTATTTCCTCAATTTTTAGAACAATCTCTGAAGTTGTGTAGGCCAGGATGATTTCAATATATTCAGTAGTTGTAACCCCTTGTATTGTTGTCTCCGTGCTTATGACCTGCTGAGTCTATTGAGGAGTCTAAAATCCAAACGTTCCTTCAAGACTCATCTCTGTTTGCTATACTTGGAGGTTTTTGTTAAATTTCTCCCATTCTTAATCGAGATCAATGACTTTGGTCTTTTTTGCATGAACTTGTGTGGAGTCAGTCTGCATGTGTTCCTTAGTCGAGACCTTTTTGGTCATTTCTTCAGCAACTTTCTCAGTGTCCTCCTCGGGGTTTTTCTCAGGGATTTCTTCCATATCTTGAGATTGGTGTTCAAAATGATATGAAATTTGAACCGATTTCCCTTGAGATTCCCTATGAGAATTATGCTCGAAACCTTCAACGTTGGGAGTGGGTTCTCTTCGTTCACTTGTTTCTTCAATCTGTAATAGGTCCAAAGGGACCTTTGTTAGCCTTTTGTTCATATATATATGGAAGCAGTTGAGGTATGTTGGGCTCAGTGTTATGGATGCAAAATGTAAGACCTACGAAATTCTTTCAGTTGACTCGAAGAGATCATTGAAATCATCATTCTCATAAGTAAATTGTCTAATTTTAACCATAGCAGTGAAGTTCTGGGCGACCTTGTTAGGGTCGTACTCTCTGCCTCACACAGTAACCAGATTCAAGGATGTTATATTTTTTATCTCCTTTGTGGCATGCCCAAAATCATGTAATGGAAAAGAATCACATTTCACCGGGAAGGTAGGCCAGATAGATTTCTTCATTTCTTTGAGGATTTTGGTAATCCCATCCCCCACTGTTTGATAGGAAATTTCTCTTGCCAATAACTTATCAGGAACATATAATGGAAGAACATGAGGAGCTATGATACACCCAAAAACTCTGACATAAGTAAATAACTCTTCCCCAAACCATCTTGCCACTGGCAAGATGTTTGTTTTAGGTTCCTTTAATAGCCTGGGGGCCTTCTTATCAAAAATAGTTTGGTGAATTGGTAACATAACGCCATGACAAATTTTGTAAAAATGGGAGTTAAACTTTGATTCCCAAAAAACCTTATTGTAAACATGGATAGGAGTATGGTCCTATAGAGTCCATTTTCAACCCATGTTTTGAAAATTTGAACATAAACATATAGCGTCCATCACATATGCACTCATATAAAAAGGAGGGATAACTCGATAGGTGATACTTATGTTATGTCTGTATTCTCTAATAGACATAGACAAATTATATGATAAAATATTGCTCTAGTTCATAATGATAGAATTAACAGTTGCATCAATTAATGGAACCCATTCAATAGAAAACTTGCTATTGTCTGCCTTTCCAAATAGTCTACACAACATTGCGGTTGTAAAATTATGTGGGGTTGACAGAGGTGTAATTGAGTACATACCAGTTTTCTCCCGCTTGAATTTGTTGGAACTAGACCTCCAATTTTTCATGTTTTCCATCGGATCTTCATTTTCTTTCGCAAAGTACTCAATGAAGGCTTTGGTATAGCTTCTATGGTTCTAGGAGATGATACATTCGACGTAGATTATCTGGAGTAAATTACCCCATGACTTCGTGCTTGGAATTCCTCAATGTTCTGTTTGAAATGTCCACATTGTCGATGATCCATCTTACCATATAAGTGTATGGAAATATTTTAGGCCTTGCAGCTATTCTATGCAGGAAATAACATGTTGCTTCAAAATAATAAGCCTTAGATGAGACCTCGACATCTATTTTTTCTTTAGTCACCAGGAACCTTGGGTTTTCTTCATCTAATAGATTGTACATTTCTTCCCATGAGGTAGTTTCGCCATCCTCGTTGCATGTAGTATCAAAGAACAGTGGAAGCATGTTTGAATATTCAAACATAGTAACCTCTACAATCTTCTTTCCTTTCTTAGCCATTTTCTTGAGTGTTGTTTTCTTTGGAAATTTCCTGAAATTTTGGCAATGGACAAAACAGAATGAAACGCAGAGTGGCAATGAACGCAGAAACATGATAACATAGTAAATTCTGAAATGACGTAAAGATGAGGCTTTTATTTCAAGATGGGTAAAAAAGATATCAATCTTCTTGAGTCGTGAAAAGAGTAAATGTGTAAAATATTATTAACTACTCATTAAGGCCTACTTGTGATTTTCTTTATGCCTTATCAAACCATTGCATCGCAAGTTGTAAATGATATTTCAAATTGGTGTGTTTTAAGTGCAATACCAATCAAGCAATTTCGATAAATCGATTTATCGCAATATCGCAAATTAGTGATGTCAGGCTATGTGGAATAGACCAATTCAAAGTCACTTTGGGATTTTTGTGATTTGTGATGAGTGGTGTGCTTTTAACTTTTTCGAGCGATTTTCCCTAAATGGATGATTGTTCCATTGAAACAGATATTCACAATAGGTTGGACTTGATTCAAGTTATAAAAAAATTTATTATTTTGTCGGGTCTGGACCATATCGCAGTTCGTAGTTTTTAGGGTTTGAATGTTTGTGCCTTTGTGAAAGTCGTGATGTGATAAGTACTTTATACTATAAAGAATAATCTAATCCTTAAGGTTTATAAAAGATTTTAACACTACCTTCGGTCTTCTAAGGCAGTTCTTTTATCGTGTTTCGTAGACTTCGACTCATGAATAACCTTTGTTACTCTGTGATCATTTGATTTGAGATAAAGCGAGAATGCTTAGTCATAAAGTGACTCGACTTAATATCTTAAGTCCATCTAAGGTTTTATTCCGAATGGATTTAAAGGAAAGATCTTATTTTCTAAGTTTTTTGAAAAAAAAATTGAAGGGTCCCCATTTATTAATACAATACTAACTATTATATAATAAATGGGGGCGCGTTGAACAGTACAACAGGTCGCTAGCTTCTAGCATATCAGAATTTGTAGAATCAATTCATAGTTTAGGAGTAACAGGGTGAGAATCATTGATCATGGTGGCCTTCAGCGGATGATAATTCGTATATCTGGATTAGAAAGAGTCTCCATTTGATAGTAGCCATTTATATATCTATGTAAATAACTTGTTTAACTAATAGATTATTGGAGCAGTGCAACAGTGAGTGTTTTCTTTTCCCTGAAAAGGGTTTTCCACCAGAAATATATGTATCCATTATGTTGATTTCTTTCATGGTTTCTAGTTTATGTTTGATTCTCTAATCTCTAATTATGTGTTTCATTTTATGCATGGTTAAATAATAATTAATTGGATAAAAATTTTATAAGTGCCTTCACTGTTGATTCAACACCCCCCCCCCCCCCCCCCCCCCCCCAAATACGTGTCTATTTCCAATCTACTCACATTCAAAATGTTTTGACTAGATATGCAAGTGTTATACTACATCATGTGCATTTTGAAAATGCTTATTTATTAGTCATATATATACATCTTTACAGAGTATTTTGTACCAAAATATAAACCTCTGAATGATGGATCTAGTTGATGCTGTATTTTCATAGTGAATATGGCCTAAATTGCAAATATAGGCTGGTCTTTTTCATTCTTCTTCTCTATTTACCTCAAAATATTGATACTTAGGAATTGCTTCATCATTTATATTTTTTTTTTTATTTCGATCATATGCTTCTTGTTTCTCTTCCTTACTTCTTGCTGCTTTTGTACTAGATTCTCCCCCTTAGATAGTGCGTTCCTTTTCATATTCTCTACAATATTTGAGGCTCCTCTTTGAATTCAAACTAGTGAGAAGAGGGAGTAAGGAATATTCCCAATTTGTTTGCTCATGTAGTACTCTTCATTGTCTTCCTTCAAGATATATACATTATTTTATATTTGAAATCCTTAAGCTAATACTTTCCCTATTTTTGTTGATCTAATCGCATAATCCTGAGCTCTAAAGAGAACATCACAACCTCTATCACACATCTTACTGACACTTGAAAATTTTGTTTCATTCCTTCAACAAATAGCACATCTTGAACGTTTCCTCTGCAAGTATTCAAACTGGTTGCACCATTTCCTCTAATTTTTCCCATTGCATCATTTTTTAATGTGACATTTCTCGTTTTGTTTTCATCTAAGGGTTCAAACTTAATTTTATCCCCGGACATATATCTAAAATAGCCACTATCCACATACCATTGATTATACTCATTTTGTGCATACAGAACTAGGACACACTTATCAAATTTTTTTTCTTCTTTCTTCTTTCTCCACTGCTTATGTTCTTATGTTATACAATTGTTCTAGGAGTGTCAAATACTATTTTTGCGCTAACATTAATGTGGCTTATGCCTAAAATTGTGACAATAGAAACATTCAATAATATCAAAGAGAGAAGCAAATGGATTCATGTCTAGATTCATGTTTTTTTGATGTTTGCATATGTGGTTTACTTCACTTCTTCTAGGTTTCCTTAGTTCATTTCTTCTGACATAAGCTCTACAATTCATAGATTTGTGTCCAAAATTTTTCCAACAGTAAAAATATCCATAGAAAGGGTTTGCATACTTGGTAATGGATGATACTTGAGGATAGAACCTTCTTTGCATTTGATAATCTTGTCTATTGAAGAAGTATTGTCTCTGATAGCTTTTTTTTTCTTTGTCTACTTGTTTTGTCTACTACAATTGGATGGAAGTACTTCTTTATTGTTGCTCCTTAGGTGCAATGTTGCCTTATTATGGATTAGATGTGTTGCTCAACTTCTTATTCTAAGAATGATGTGGAATTTAATTGTCTCCCTTGACATATTTTACAAAATTAATTGTCTTTCTATCCTCTATATTACTTTCACTAGATTCTCCTTCATAGCCTAACCTAGATTTCATAAGTGGAGACCTTTGAGCATTTAATATCGCATCCAATTTTCCAGATCCTTTTATATGTTGAAGGTTCATATTTAATTCACTTTGTGCCTTCTCTATATTTTTCTTCAAGGTTACTAGTTCTTCTTCCAGTCTTTCACACTCCCTACTTTTCTCTTTTATTTGTTGAAGAAGAATGACCTCCACCTTATTTTCTTCTTCTAGTTAAACTTTCAACTTAACAAGCTCTTCTGAATTTGACTCTTCTTTAACATATTTTAACAAAAAATATTTTTTTTCTTATTATTCTATTAAAGTGTATCTATTTCCTCTAGGGAATTGATCAACTCCCCCTCGAGGTCTACCTCACCTTCTTCTTCTTCTTATTTATATTCATTAAGTTCCTAGCTCCATCTTCACTAGAGGATACATTGGAATCTTCAGATGTACTACTATCTTCTTGCACACAAAGACTCTTCTTTTTAAATCTTTTCTCTCTCTACATTTTATTAAACTTGTTCTTTTCCTTCCCTCTAGACTAATTTTCTTCTTTCTTGTAAGGACATTTAGAGGTGTAACACCCCACTCTTATACATTTGAAACATTTAAATGGTAGTTTGCCTTTGTATTTACCCATACCCTTCTTCAATCTTCTGACAATTTTTTCCTCTTCTTCGTCAAAGTCTGAGCATGAACATTCCTTGTCTTTTATAAACTTGTATTCCTTAAAAGTTTCATCTCTAGTAGCTGAATTTCCTTTTGAAATTATCATCTCATATGTTTTCAAAGAACCAATTAGTTGATACCTATTTAGAGTCTCAAAGTTGGTTGTATCTTTTATCACTAAGACTTTAGGATTAAACTTTTAAGTTAATGACCTCAATATTTTTTGGACTGCTACACTCTCTTTGATTGTTTTTCCTAGACCCATTAAGACATTAATAAATTCATCTACTCTTATAAATAACTTAGTAATATCTTCATCTTCATTCATCTTTAATGTATCAAATCATATTTTACATACTTGTAATTGGCCATATTTACTTTGATATATCCTTCATGAATATTTTGTAGTTTATCCCATATTTCTTTAGCTGATTTAGAATGTATTGCCTTAATAAATTTTGATTCATTTGATCCACTAAAAAGTGCACTCATAACTTTTGTATTGGTTGTAAATTCTAGTTTGTCATCTTTGTCACTACTCATTTTCTTTGGTTCTTCATACCCCATCAACATAGTAGCCTAGACTTCTACTCTAAGATACTTTAAATATGTCTTCATTCACACTTTCTAGAAGGCATAATTTGTGCAAATAAACAAAGGGGTTTTATTTGTTAAGAGTCCTTCTTGACTATCCATTCTAATGATTTATGACCTCCTTCCAATCGTTAAACAGATGTTGAAGTAGCTGACTCTGATACCAATTGATAAATGCTTGGCAATTACTAGGGGGTGAGTAGCTGTATCTTTTCAATTACTTAGCTCAACTTAATTTCTTGTTTCAAATATATTCTTATGTAGCTAATGGCTTATATATATGTTTAATTATTAATTGTTTAATGTTTCACAGTTACCAGAGACAGAGATACTTTCATATATACATATTCAGAATTCAAAAGCATTCACACAAGTGAGACATTCAACAAGAAACACATGAAGACACCAAACATAAGTGGAAACTCGTAAAGGGAGAAAACCACAAATGTTTGGATGAAAGTGATGTGAAGGCAAGATTCTACTCCCCTATTACATCAAAACAAAATTTGGCCCCAAACTACAAGAGGTTTCTACCTCAAGGAAGCTCCAACTTCCACATTTGTTTTGCAAGATAAAACCCCCAAGAGGCTCCTACCTCAATAGGATATAACGTATTCTTTATCAAGCTAAAAATTTAAAGGATACTACAATCCCCCAATGAGAATACAAATTAGATTTGCTAGTTACCTATACTTTGTCCTTGTTCTAAAATCGTTTTTTTTCCTCTTTTCTACTACTTAGCCTCTCTGTTCTCTTCTTGAAATTTGCTTCTTTTTTGATACTCTTTCCCTTCTCTCCTTACCAAGTTGTTCACAAACTCTCTCATACAAATTCTCAAGTCAAAAATCTTCTCTCTCATTCAAAATAACATTTTTTTATATAGAAAGAGTTGTTGATTGTTTATATTCCATGCAAGAATTCGAATTGGAGAGTTATCATTTGGTATTCTAAAGTTATTCATAATCTGCCACTTCATTTCTAAATCTAAAATTGAGCTCAAGAGTTTTGTAATATTAATAAAATATAAAAATATATAAGCCAACAACAATGATTGCACTATATGGCTTTGAAATGTAAATTCAACATATAATATTTAATGAAAATATCAAGTTCCCTAAACATTGTTCTCCAACTCTCGTGTGCCATTATGTCTTCATTTTATTTGAAAGATAAACAACAAATCAATCATCAATTGTAATCATCAACTATTAATCATCAAAGCCTTTGCACATCACATCACTTAATCAACCTTTTATTGCATGTCACTTTACTTTAGCCAGCCTTTAACAAATAGCGATCAACAGTCATCATTAACATCAAGCAACAATCAGCCTTAACATCAAGCATCCCTTTTTTCACATCAACATAACACTTGACATCAGCCAATCATAACTCAACCATTTGACATCAATGCCAACATTGCCAACACTGTCTAGCATAAAATTGAACAAGCCAATTGAGATGTTATTTTAATTAGTAAAGTTAGAGAACTGATATGTTGAAAGAGAATTGGTAATGTCATTTCAAATTATCATTACAAGAACCTTGTAAACTCAATCAATTTACTCTAGTCTAGGAAATCTATCATAAATATATTTAGCAAGTAACATTAAAAATAAAATAACTTACCTTTGTTAAATATTTCCTTTGTAGTTTCTTTAGAAAGAGTGAATAAGCCTTGCGGTGATATCTTCCTACTCCTTACTTGATTTAAACGAAGCATATTTTTGTTGAATTTTTATAGCTATAGTCAGTATTCATAATTATATTTTAGTCCTTGTAATATAAAAATAATTTGTAAAACATGTTCTTTGTGTCATTTCAATCATTCATCCCTTGAAAGAATTTGTATAAGACATGTTCTTCATGTCATATTTAAAAGAGAAATTTTGAAAATTTGAAATTTGAATTTTTTGCTATAATATAGTGAAATCAACCCTCCTTCAATTCAAGTCAGCCCAATGAAGGGACACACCCATTCTAGATAAGAAGTTCATTATATAAATGCATTCAACCTCCTCCACAAAGGAAACATTTGACCTTCACACAAGAAGACAATTTTTGGGCATCCAAGCGAAGGAAAAGAAGAAGAAGAAGGAGAAAAAGAAGGAAAAATATCTCTCTAGCTCACATTTTTCTCACTAAGAACTCACATGTGTGACTTTTCTGGGCAACAATTTCTGGGCAGGCTAAAATTTCGGATAGTTTTTGGCTAGGCTGAAATTCAAGCCAACTTTTAGGCAAGCTAAAATTCTTGGTAGGCAGAAATTCTGAAGGGAGGAAGTTTGACTTGGTTTGACTTGACTTGAGAGATGGATACTAGGTTTACCACAGCTTGTTGATCTTTTTAATTTCATAGTATACTAGTCGCATTATATGTATCTCTTGTTGAACTAAATAATTTCTCTAAGGAAAAGGTTGTTGGTTTTCCCCCAAGTGGGTTTTCCCAGGGTAAATCTTGTGTTTTCCCTTTGTGCATTGTGATCTCTATTGTCTTTGTGGTTTATGGTTGAACTTATAAAGTGTAATTTCTTAATGATAAACTATAATTTTTAAAAGAAGGTCTATATCATTCGAAGTAATTTCCAGTAGTTCAAAAATATTGTGCTTGTATCTGTTGCACTTGAAAAATCAACATGGTATCAGAGCTTTGGTGACGAAAAGGGCATTGAGATCACTCTTGAAGAAGATTTGGTAAGATATTACTCTTGAAACCCTAGATATATAATTTATTTTCTTATCTGTGACTATGGTTTCCTACATGAATGCATAGAAAAAGTTAGAAGCTACAATCTTTAGGGCTTAGAAAACAAGGATTGATCTTCTCCTTGAAAAAGAAGGACTCTTGGGTATTGTTAAAGGCAAGGTCACCGAACCTAAGAAAGATGAAGAGAAATAAAAGTTTGAGAAGGATGATATCACAACCATGAGCATCATTGTGGACCCTATCAAGGATAACTTGATTCCTTATGTTTCAAGTCTTCAATCTTCAAATAAAATGTAGGATACCGTAACCTTTGTTCATTATCAACAATATTGGTCAAGCCATGAGTTTGAAGAATGAACTTCGTGATGTTAGAATGATAAGGAATGATATTATAGCATCATACTTTATGAGCTTATATCAACAAAGAGATCAACTAAAAGCAATAGAAGAAGTCATTTCAGATAAGGAATTAGTAACTATAGCACTCAATGGTTTACCTAAATCATGGGACACTTTTGCAGCAGGAATATGTGCTAGAAAAGATGCTCCAAATTTTGATGAACTATGGGCCAATTGTACTCAAGAAGAATCAAGGCTTATATCAATATGAAAGATTCAAATATTTGATGAAGGAAATTCTAAAGCATATGCAACAAAGTTTAATAAAGGTGGAGGAAGAGAGAATTTTGGTTTTCAAGGAAAAAATGGAGGAAGAAGAAATCAAGGAAGAATATTAGAAGAAAGAAGATTTGCCACTAAAAGAAAGAGAGACATGTCGAAGGTTCAATGATATCAATTTCACAAATTTGGTCACTTTAGACACGATTGTATGAAACATCAAATGATTGAAAGAGAAAAGGGAAACAGCTACCTCCACAATAGATTTTGAAGAACTTCCAAAGAGATCAAAGAACAAAAATCCAGGTAATAAAGAATTATTCTATTTCTTTGCTCTTACTAGTTTTGTTACAAATAGTGAATACTTGTGGTGAGTAGATAATGGTGTTTCAAGGCACGTGATGGGATATCAATACATTCTCACAAGTCTGATGGAAATAAGATTAGCATAAAAGGTGGAACTTGGAGAAAACAACAGTTATGCAGTTAAAGGCATTGCAGAGACATCCACTAAAATAGAATCAGTGATAACATTCATCTCAACAACATATTATATGTGTCAGGTTTGAAGAAGATTTTGGTTTCTATTTCATGCTTGGAAGATAAAGGAGATATAGTAGCATTTGTTGATGGAAAGTTCTTGTTTGGCCCAAAGGCTCTAGTATTGATTCTGCTAGAATAATTGGAGTTCATGAAGGAAGGTTGTATAGACCTTTGAAATATCCTACTCAAGCACTTGTACATAATTATATTAATCCATGTGATATTTAGCATAGAATATATTCTCACATGCACTATTAATATTATCTAGCCTTAAAGCAAATGGTTTTAGGTGTTCCATATTTGCAAGAAGAGCATGGAGGAGTATGTAAAGGATGTGCACTTGGAAAGAATGTCAAGAATCATTTTCCAAGTAGCAAAATTAGATCCAAAGAACTTTTGGACTTAATAAATTATGATGTATGTGGCCTTATGCCATTGAATTATCTTGGAGGCTCTTTTTATTATGTAACATTTTGTTGTCGTTGCTACAACATCCTCCAAAACTTGACTACAATAAAATTTTGGATCCTACCAAACTGTCGTATCAAGTGTCATTTTGGTCATCAAGTGTCATTTCAAGTCATCATACATGTTTTAAGTGTTCTTTATCATTCCTAAGAGTCAACACAATATTTAGAACATCTCTGTTGTACTTCATGGTTGCAATACCTATGTTCGTTGTAAAACAACACTTTTGGTCCTAATCGCACACCCTTTGTTTATTATACTTGGAGAGTGTTTGTAAACTGGCGTTTTTATGTGTATTTTTCATTTTTGACTCTTGTATAAGTTTTATTTATTTTTTTATATGTGTCTCAGTTGATTTTACATCTAACCTCATTATGTTTTTCCCTCGTTTTATCTTTTATACTTAGACAAATTTTGGTTGCACAAGCTATCCCACTAAGGCTAAGAGAGCACAAAAGCACACTCTTAAGCCTTAGTCAGGACTCCTTCCTTGTTCTTAGGTGTGTCGTGTGCCCCCTAAGAGTGCATAGCATACTCCTAAGCATCATTCCCCTTCCGTGTTCTAAATTGTGCCCTTAAAGAAAGCCTCCCTCCTTGTTGAGCCCATGGTGCATCATCGAAGAAACATCATCATCCCTTCATCCTTCGACATTGTGCCATGTGCCCTCCTTGGCTCCCTTGAGCACACAACGCACTTGGAAAGGATGAATCTCAACCATTCATCCTTCATACTTGTGCCCTATGCCCTCTTGGCTTCTCTTAAGTGCACAATGCACTTGGGAAGGTCCAAACTTCATCCCTTCAGCCTTCGACAGTGCACCTAATGCCCTCCTTGGATCTCCTGAGTGAATAGATGATCTAAAAATCACTTGTGAGTGACCTCAGTTGATTAATTAATGAATGAAGGTATTACATACTCATGTGTTGGTGTGTGTCTATGTTATCTTAGGCAACAAATCGATCAAATTGCAAAATACACAGACACTAGAAAAATGGAAAACAGTAAGAGAAACACAGTAAGAAAATACAAGAACACAACAAATTAATAAGGAGTTCACCCTATTCTCCAGGTCTATGTCTCCAGTACAGCTTTCAGTGGTGACCTTCTTTTATTGTATCTTTAAAGTAGAGATTTACAATGAGGAGCTCAATTGGAGTCTCTTGAAATAGATAATGCTTGGTAGGGTGGTTCTTGGATTCCCCAAGCCACTAGAGTGCACAGACTCTTTTCCTTTCCAAGTCTTAACCTCTCTGGTCTTTAATGGGAGGAGCCCAATGTGGTGCTCAATTCCTGACAGATCCTCACAGGGATTGCTTGAACCTCTCAAGCCTTCTGTCTGCTTGATGCTGCCTTAGGTCAGCTTGGCTCTCTGTTTTCTGCTTCTTTCTTCACTATCTTTCCTTCGCTCTCGCTCTCTCTGTCTTCAGGTTTTGTTCTTTGTCTGTTCATGACTTAAATCCAATCTATCCTTGATCATTCGCTTCCTCTTCCACCCCTTCGGATCGCCTGTTGTTGTTTGCTTGGAGTTCCCTGCCTCTGCACCGTATCACAGGGAGTGGCCACTTATCCTCTCAAAAACTACGCTAGATCTTTCTCAACGATTCGGTATTTCAGTTACACTATGGAATGACTCATCCGCCAACTCAGCAGTCAAATAAGACTTCAAACTTTTATATGTTGTGTCTTAATTCCCCTGTCAAATCTGGTTTCTCCATCAGGCACAATCTCCACTGTCAGATCTGGAGCCCCTAGATCTACAGTGTTCGCTCATTTCACGTGGTTGACTTTCCCGATCATTAGCACTCAATGAGAGGTGGTTTTCTCTCTCATCCACCAGACACGCGTCGTGCGATGAATGGAATCGCTCATTTTCTGCCAAGTCTGCTTACCACCCCACTATGCCTCTGATATACCACCGGTTTTGGAGCGCGGGACATGCCTTTCACCTTAGCTCTTTCCCTACGGTTTCCTGGCTTCCCATGTGACCGAGTGCTCAGGGCTTCTCCTTCTCGAGGGGTTTTGCCCAGCGAATCATGCATCAGAAATGGCCTCTGTTTCCTGATCTAGGCTTCCTAACTGCCA
>APFE030634488.1:207408-298223 GCA_000404065.3 Pinus taeda | reverse complement strand
ACCCTCTTCAAATGTGTTTTTTCCCCTTGCCTCTAAATGGGTAGCTTGGACACAAACCTCATCCAAACTAGTAGGGTTAAACATCAAGATGGTGTGTCTAAGGCAGCTATGCAGGCCACCAATATACTTCAGTAAGGTGTCCTGGGTCTGTAAATCTACCCTTAAGAAGAGAGCTCTTCTCCTGAATTCTTGGGTGTATTCTTGGACATTCTGACCCTTAAGTTGTCTGAAATTTTGCCAGTTCATAATGGCTTTCTGCATGTGAGCAAGAGGATAAAATTGTTTTTTAATGGCTAACAGAAAGTCAGTCCATGTTAAGGTAACCTTACCAAATTTCTTGATCTCCTTTTTGGTCTTGGCCTCCCACCAGACCAATGCTGCTCCATCCATTCTCAAAGAAGCCAACTGAATCTTTGTGGCATCATCATGCATGTTCTGGATCCTCAAGTAAACCTCCAACTGCCTAATCCAGTTGTCAAGCTTTTCTGCATTCACTTCACCATTAAACATAGGTAATTCGAATTTTACATCAAGCTTCAAAAAAGGACTTTTCCAGAGGATCTATGCTTATGCACAGAAGAAGAAGACGGAGGATGAAGAGGAAGGAGGTGACGATGGGGGTGGTGGATCACCATTACCTCCATGTCCTTTCTTGGAATGATCATCATCCTTCTTACCTCCTGAAGAACCCTCTCCTTCCTGGGGATGTTTGGACCCTTCTCCAGCCAATTTCTCATTTCTTTTTTGGTACAATATCCTCACCATTTCAGTGAGGTCCAAGAAAGCCTTTCTGAAGACTCTTTCTTCTTCTCTTGGATCTGTGTCTTGAGGAATTTCTCCTTCATGTTCAGACATTCTTGAAGCTTCTGCTAAGACTCTTGAGGGCGAAAATGAAGGTGAAGGTGATGGCTCTCTGGCCTTCCTCCTTGACTGAGGATTCTCCCGTTCTCTAGTCAACTGTCCTTCCCCTCTTTTAAGTTTCAACCTGGTAAGCATCAATACTTGCAAGACAGTTATAAGATCTTTGCACAAAAACAATCAAAAGACAACTACACTAGAGATTGACTGAAAGAGCATTTATCTACTTTGTAATTGTATAACAAGAGCATTTCGAAGGCTTCCTGGCTTGTTTTAGGCTCTCTCTATAACTTATTTGACTGCTTTTGATACAAAGAAAAAACAACATAGCTCTGATACCAACTTGATCTGAATGTGAAACTACTTGAAAAAGGTTTGCAAGGTATTCAATTTAGTAGTAAACATGTTTAAAAGAATCCCATGTCTTGCAGTAAAGAATCAAATGAAATTTTCAGTTGTTCATGATCCATTGAAGCATAGCAGAATTATTTCCTTTTACTGTTTAACACATTAAAACGAATTTGTTCTGTAAAATAAATCAACCACAGATGCAAAAGAAGTTGATGAAGCAGTTCACCCCTCCTGGGCTACGTCTGCTGGGTCGAAGGCTCCCAGATGGGTCAGTCCTCGTTTTAATTAAATGCTAAAAATGAATTTACAGCTGAATAGAAGCCTCTACAGGTGAAATAGACTGTAAAATCAGATTCAGAACACATGAATCCTTTAGAATTGACTGCTGGTTCACCTCTAATGGATACCTGCAACCTGAAACAGTTCTCACAATACTGGGCCTTGGTGGCTCCTAGAACTTCCACGGCTCCAACACCTGTGCAAATGACCTCTGATGGCTAAAAAGCCTATGTCAATGGCTTAAGAACATCCAAAATAGCCAAAATAAAAAAAAATTTGTCCAAAACCGCCTTTCCTAGCCAAAGTTATGGCCATTTAATGATAACTGCTAGTTTCCCCTAAAAGAACTCCAGCTAACTTTAGTGGAGGCTAGTTAGCTCCGCCAAATCTGGGCATCCGCCAAATTTGGCGCCACTGCCAACAATCCTGCCAACTTCGCCTTAACCGCCGGCTAAAAATGCGCATGTGACCAGGTTGATGGTTTGGCGGTTTGTGCATAGGATTCTGCGCTGGTGGTTAGGTGCTGGCCCACGGTTCTGGGCTCGGTCATATGACATGGGAGGGGCTGGCCCCCCAACTTTTCCCGCCTGCCACAATTTAAACTTTAACTGTTGAATATTCCGTTAATCCTTCAATGGACATGGTTGTGGCCCAATGGTAAGCCACAGGGCTAATAAGTAGCAGGTTGGGGGTTCGAATCACAACCCCACCAAAAATTTTAACGTACGCGCCCATATGTCTGTTGATGTCATCTTGGGCCACGTGGAGGCCTCCGGGCTTGCCATGTGGCAGCCTCTGATTGGCCCGTCCCAACAGAATATTCCAAGGAATATTCCGTGGAATATTCTTTTTTTTATTTTTATTTTTTTAAATTCAAAAATTAAGGATTATTGGGCGATTTTGTTTTTGACATAACTTTCACATACGACGACCTTTTTTCGAACCGTTTGTGGCGCCGAAATCAGGAGGATGAGATCTATTTGGTCATTTAGGTTCAAGCCAATTTTGAGCACTTTCATTTTTTAGTATTTTTCGACACTTGGGACATGAGCCCCTGATCATCAGGGATCCTTACAACTAGATTTGTCATATGCAACATTCTCTGTTTTTTGACAACCTAAGAAACTTTACCGAGAAACCTTAATGAAATATATGGTAAGTAGCCAGTATGGGCCAAAAACTTTCCCATCTACTCCATACACTCAGATATCGATTCTTTTATCCTGTATAATGCTGACCAAACACAAGAAATTTTTTTAGACAGTAATAATGCAAAACCAAAAGAAATTGAAGTTTCTACACAAAATGAAACTAACCAAACTACAAAACTTTTCAATGAACAAGATGGTCAAATTGCTGTAAATGATGAAAAGTTTGTTGCACCAAATAGCGAAAATTATGATCATGAGATATTATGGCATCTAGAATTTGATGGGTCAGTCAATAAGTTAGGAGCAGGAGCAGGAGTTTTGATATATAATTTGGAAAATAATTGCTCAGAAGGCCATGCATATAGATTGAATTTTAAATGTACCAATAATATGGTCGAGTATGAAGCATTAATTTTAGGTCTTAAGTTAGTTAGGAATCTAGGAGCTAAACTAGTTTCTATCATGGGAGACTCTAAACTTATTATAAAACCAGATTGATGCTCTATATATATGACAAAGTAGCCTAGATTAAGTTGTTATAGAGGAACTATTGTAGAAATACTTAATACTTTCCTAAAAACAAGCTTGCAGTAATTCCTAGAAAACACAATATGCAAGCCCATAGTTTAGCAATGTTTGCCAGCACCTGCAAATTACCCTTCCAACCTAACCATCAATACACTGCTGAAGTTAGGCACAAACCTGCAATTCCAGATAATTTGAAGAATTGGCAAATATTTTCTAATGACAAACAGATAAATAACTTTTTACTTTCAGAAGAAGAGTTTGTAAATAACAATATAGATACTGATACATCCATAGATCCTGACACTAAGGGTGAGATAGAAATAAATGAGATAGAAGGTGATGAAATAGATAGACTCAACCCAACTAAATTTACCAAATTAGATGTAGATAACCTAGAGCAAATTGAGATTGATGAAATAATCAGTGAAGAAACCGAAGTAATTAATCTCAAGGATAACTTCTTACCAAAGGGATTAACCCCTCTGGAAGATTTATTTGATTCAAATGATGTTCCCAGGAAACCTAAAATGGAACCATTAAAGTTTGATATAGAGGAATCTAATATAGGCACCAATGAAAATCCTAAACTACTCAAACTTTCAAAATCATTACCTCCAACTGAAAAAATAAAATACATTGAGTTGTTGAAAGAATTTTAGGATGCATTTCCTTGGAGTTATGAGGACCTCAAATCCTATGACACCAACATCATCCAGCACACAATTCCTATTAAGGAAAATCAAAAGCCTTTCAAACAAAAATTTAGAAGGATTAATCCTGCCTTATTACTTGCAATTAAAAAAGAAATTCAGAGGATGTATGATGCCAAAATAATTGCACCGATTAGATTTTCTGATTGGGTCTCAAAATTGGTGCCAATGAGAAAGAAAACTGGTGAGATTAGACTCTATGTGGATCTCAGAAACCTCAACAAAGTGTCATTGAAAGACAATTACCCTCTCCCCAAAATGGACCACATTTTACAGAGAGTGGTTGGATCAACCAAAATCTCATTATTGGATGGGTTTTTTGGTTACAATCAAATCTTGGTTCATCCTGATGACCAACCCAAAACTGTTTTTACTATTCCTTGGGGCACATTTATGTATGCGAAAATTCCTTTTGGGCTAATGAATGTAGGAGCCACTTTCCAAAGGGCTATGGATATAGCTTTCACAAAAGAAATTCATGATTTCCTTGTGATATATCTAGATGTTATTATTGTATTTTCAAAATCTGACAATCAACATTTGGATCATCTAAGACAAGTTTTTATTAAATGTAGGAAATTTGGAATCTCCTTAAACCCTAAGAAGTCTTTGTTTGGGTTAGAAGAAGGAAAGTTGTTAGGTCACATAATTTCGAAAGATGGTATAAGAATAGACTTTGCGAGAATAGAAGCCATCTTGCAAATACAACACCCTAGGAACATTAAAGAGTTACAAGCTTTCTTAGGAAAAATTATTTTTCTTAGAAGATTTACATCTAATCTAGTAGAGTTAATTAGATCGCTAAACAGCATGCTGAAAAAAGATTCCACCATAAAATGGATGGTTGAGGCTAAAAAAGCCTTTGAAGACATTAAACTGGCCTTAACTAAAACACCTGTGTTAATCAATCCTAAATTTGATAGAGATTTCATCTTGTTTTACTTTGCTTCTGAGCACACAATTGCTGCAATTTTATTGTAGAAAAATGACCAGGGCTATAAACAACCCATTGCTTTCTTCAGGAATGCCCTGAGAGATGCCCCCTTGAAATATAATATAATTGAAAAACAAGCATTGGCTTTAGTCAAATCCATCAAGGACTTTAGGGTATACATCTTATATTTTCATATAGTAGCCTACGTTCCAAATTCAGTAGTCAAAGGCATCCTAACTCAGATGGTCCTGATGGAAAGAGGGGAAAGTGGATTCATACTATTTTAGAGTATGATATAGAAATCAAACCTACTAAGTTAATCAAGGGCCAAGGTTTAGCCAAGCTCATGGCTGAATCAAACTGTCAGGCCTTGGATATAAACTTTATTGCAACAATAGATAATGAAGAGGAGATGGCAACTCCACTAGTCAGCCAAGCCTTTCTTAAATCACCTTAGTATGCTGATATTATTTATGTTTTACTGAACTTACAAGCTCCTCCTGAATTATCTAGGACTAAAAGTAGGTTTTTGAAGATGAAATTCTTGAAATTTTGTATATTAGACAGTGCTCTGTTTTGGAGAGATCATGAAGGTATTCTTCTTAATTGCTTATTAAAATATGAATCTGACAAAGTTTTGCAAGAGTTTCATGCAGGTGACTATGGAGGACACCTTTACTGGAAGACCACTACAGATAAAATCCTTAGAGATGGTTTCTACTGGCCTACCTTGTTTTCTGATGTCAAAAAATATGTGACCTCCTATCACAAATGTCAAATTTTTGAGGGGAAGAAAAGACTTTTAACTTTATCCCTCAAGCCAATCTCTGCTGAAATACCTTTTCAACAATGGGGTTTAGACTTCATTGGTGAAATTTATAGGCTCTAGTGCCTCCTTCCTTCTCCTATTGTGTCATATTTGTAAATCCTTCAATCCTATCCCAAGTTGTTCTTAAGGGGGGATGTTAGGATATTTCGACACATAGGAATAGTTAAGTTCAACTTGGTCTAGTATAGAGTTAGGTATAGCGTTAGGTAAAGTGTGTTTCTTTACCGTTGTACATTATGTAACTTACAATCCGACGGTCATGATATGTAGTGATCCGACGGTTCATTCTCTCCTCGGTATTACCGACACTTGATCCGTGGCTTGACACCCGATTGGTCCATGAATTCTATTTAAGCGCATGGAGGGTCATTTGTAGGTTAACCGTGCATGAGAGAAGCTTATGTAAATTTTCATTCTTTTATTATAAATTGCCTGTAGTAGCCACGTTGGCGCAGGCCGTGGACTGTTTCCCTCTCTGAGGGTTTTAACCACGTCAAAATACTGGTGTATTGATCTGTGATCTGTTTGTGAGCGGTGTCCTTCTGGTGTTCTGTCTGAGGAACTTACCCTGTAAATTCCTACAAAATTCACCCACCCTCCTCTGCCCAACACAAATGGATCCTCACAGCCACAAATTACTTCACAAAATGGATAGAGGCCATACCTTCAAAGCAATCCACAAACACTGTTATCATAACCTTCCTTGAAACCAATAATTTATCAAGATTTGGATGCCCAACTAAGCTCATTACTGATAATGCAGTAGCCTTTAAATCCAAAAAAATGATAGATTTATGTAATAAATATCACATCACCCTTGGCCATTCTACAACCTATTACCCTCAAGGTAATGGACTGGTAGAATCCTCAAACAAAAGCCTGGTAAACATCATCAAGAAGTTACTAGAGGACAATAAGAAAACTTGGAATAAAAAGCTAGTCAATGCCTTATGGGCATACAGATTGACTACTAAGAAATCAATTGGTACTTCTCCCTATCAACTAGGTTATGGGATGGAAGCCGTCTTTCCATCCTATTTGGGAGTACCAGTATTGAAGATACTTTAAGAATTGCAGGTTGAACCAAATAGCATCTAAGGAAGAATCAATCAAACTATTCATCTACAACAAACCAGAGAAGAGGTCTATATAAGGTCTCAAGTTGTGCAGGAAAGGGTTAAAAATATTTTTGATAAGAGAATCAAGGCTGAATATTTCTACCTTGGAGACAAGGTGCTCAAGTGGGATTCAAGGAGTGAAGACAAAGGTAAACATGGGAAATTTGATTTCCTATGGAAAGGTCCCTATGTCATTTATGCTTAGAGAGGAAATAATGCTTTCTTCTTGAGAGAAATTGATGGTACAGATGCAAAAGGTGGGCCAGTGAATGGTCAAATGCTAAAACACTACTTTGAACCTAGTTACTAATTTTCATTTCCCATTTGTACATATTCTATTTTCAAAAGTCTAGTTTGGATTGGATGGTGATTTTTGAAGTTGAAGCCCGAAGAGAAGGCCCTAAGCTTTGAAATATTTACTGTCATAAGTATCAATAACGCAGATGCATAGAAGAACACATGGCTAGGTAACATCAACAACAATTCAAAGGCTACTGATCTTTAAAGTTCTTGACATTTCACTAGAAAATGCCATCCCCAAGTGGAGCCATTATTAGGTTCCTATACCAATAGGAGTCATAATTTTGAATGACTAAGGTTAAGCATTGTGATATTGTACATACCTTTGCTTTCTGCAAATGTTTTCCATATTAAAAAATTAAAAAATGTAAAGAGGGTATGTCCTAAAAGAAAAATCAAAGGACAAAAAGAATGAGAAAAGTTCAAAAAATGAAAATATATGAACCCCAAAAAACAAAAAAAGACGATGAAAGTGAGAAACTCTAAATGCCACTACTATATACTTTTATGCATAATAATGATTGTGTGCAGCTTGTTATTCATGCCACAATCCATGGTAATCAAACTGTTTAATCTTGATTATATTATGCTTTGAATTTTATGTTTATAGTTAGAGAATAAAATCTGACCAAACAGTTTAATCTTGGCAGATCATTAGATAGGTGGAGAAAATAAAAGGAGCTCATTAGTTTAATCTGAGCCCTTGGATGATATAAGGTTAGAAATAGATAGTTTGTTTTATTAAAGAAAAGTTAGAATAAGGGTTTGCTAGCCTAAATGTACCCAAATAAATGAAGAAAAAATGTTAGAATAAGAGATGGGTAAGTAGAAGAAAGGTTGCTGAACTATAAAGTTAATTGGATCAAAACACATGCATCATGCTTAAACTCATATTTCAACATGTATGATCAATCATGAAGGCAAAAGCAAAGGTTTACAAGTTCATGTGATTAAGTCCTGTTCATTCATATTTCCCCTTTACTTACTAATTTCCTATCCACAATTATATTCTAATACTTTAAAAACCTACAAGTCAAAGAGGCTCAGAGCATTTCTCTGACTGTTGATGGGACTGGACCCTCGGCTTAATGACTTATGGACATAAGTGCTAGAATACCCTTCATAAAATCCATTCCCCCCCTCATTTCCCTAATAAAACCCCTTTCCTAAGGTTAAAACTCTTTTGCCTAGGAAAAGTAAAAACAATTCCATGTTAAAGCCCTTTTCATTCCAAAAACCCACAAAAGTACTTTATCCTAAGTGCCAAACGTATGAAATAAAATGCGCATATTTTACATTATGCTAAGGATATAGTCACTCCACTCATCATATTAATTTTTAACATTATTATATAATTCCCCGATGAAACCCTTTTCCCGTATATTAACTAAATCCCTATGTAAATACCCCCAACCCTTAATTTTAATAGAAACTAATATGTTTGCCGCATATCCCGACAAAACCCACTTAATTTACCAAATATTGGTAAACCTAAATTAATCCCGTCATTAAATTCTACTCGATGTTGGAAATAACACTGGGGGGGGGGTGAATCAGTATTAGCAAGTTAACAATATTTCATTTCCATAATCAGATTCATATACACTACTTCTGTTAATGCAACTTGCGTGTATATGCAACTGTGTTTAGAGAAACTAGCATATATCTTGCAAAATTATAATTTAGTTAGTTGATCTTTGATCTTTGTATCCGAATCATATAAATAGTAACCAGGTGCAGTATATAGAACAGACAATCACACACATGGACACAAGATATAAGGTGGAAACCCAATGTGGGTGAAAAACACCTGCTGCAATCGTCTTTGTCTTTATTTAATAAGAAGCTTCTTTTTACAAATTTTGTACTGGTGCAGTCTTATACTAGTACGCAGGCTTCTACCTGAAGAAGGCTACAACCTTCTCTCGTTCTCCAACTTTTCCTAGAAGGGAGCTACAACCCCCTTAGCTCTTGTACTAGCTGATGTGTTTACTAGTACGTAGGTGCTGACCTATAGAAGGCTACAACCTTCTCTTTTCTTCTAGGGACCACGTTTCATAAATTTTCAGACTGGATCCATCAATAACATCAATCAAACATCAAATATATCTGCATCAACCAATCTCCTTTGCACCAACCAGAACTGAATCAAACAATCACTTTTCTGAATGTTGTAACTAGAACATAATAATAGTAACCAGAACCCAAGCCAGAACCCAGAACATTGCAGCAACAAACAAAAGTAGCTAAAACATATTTTATGAGGTGTACGCTACTTCTATGTGTCGAACTTGTGTGCATACGCACTTTCCTCAAGAAAAACTTGCGTATACGTTGTTTTTGAAATGCAGAACCAACGTGTATATGCGCCCTTGCTGTAATGAACCTGCGTAGAGATCTGTAAAAGATGATTTAACCTTTACAACTATTTAGACATCAGTTATACCGAGATCATCAGATTTACAGATTACGACATGCACCAATTATTCAGATAAAAGATCAAAACCACATAAAGATACTTCTCTTCAGGCCTTAAGATCTTATCCCATCAATATAACTTATCCTTCTTCAAGCGCTTAGCTTCTTCCTTGATTCAGATCTAGCTATGCACCATAACCCAATGACCAGCGTTCTAGATCTTGCTCTTCATTAGATATTCAAATACTTGAGTGCCTTTGCCTAATGATCTCCTCCTCCTTTTATAGTCTTAGGCCTTACTCAATACCATGGTCCAAAACCACTTAGAATCAATACCTTGGACCAAATACCTGGGTTCAACACTTCGGACAAGATACCTAGGACTAATACCATGGGTCAAAATACCAAGGACCAAATACTACGGACCAAAACCAAGTTTTCCAACATGTACGCGCTTTTCCTTGCATGAAAGTGTGTGTATACGCATACATGCCTTTTGGTCAGTGAACCTGCGTGTATACGTGGTTTGGTCAAGGGGAACCTGTGTATACCTCTTTTTCCTTCATCCTGTGATCCTGAACTGTGATTTGTCATTTGAGTGAGGTTCCATCAAAGACAACACCTGTGTCATAGCGCCAAACCTGTGTCACAATGCCAACAATCTCCCCCTTTGGACTTGATGGCAACCTCAAGTCATTCTCCCCCTTTGTCATCAAGGGCAAAGGGTTATGCTCCCCCTGAGTACATGCTGCATTCTCTGATATGCTAAAGTGTGCTGTTCATGCTCCCCCTGAATGTAAGCAAGGTCTGTAAAAATATGTGCTACAAGAAGAACATGACTCTATACATCATAAATGACCTTCCTATCACCAAAGACTCATACATACATCCATCTCCCAACCAAGTGGGGATATACCAAAAGTTTATACATGATAAAACAAGAACATTACATCATCCATCCCAGGCATAGTGGGCAAACAAAATAGGTCATTACATGACCTTGATAATAAAAGATATACATGACATAGAGACAAAATATATATAAAACAAGACTATGATAGTCATCAGCAACATCTGTCAATCACCATCCAGACCAGTGACCATGATCTCCTTCTGCACCTGTTCCACCTGAATATAAAACAACTGTGAAATTGTACCAAGATCTTCTAAGATAATGCCAACAATGCATTATTAGAAGTATATGCTCCAGTTGAACCTGTGCCAGATGATCACTGTCAGACCCATATCAAACTTTTCATCCTGAGTTTGGCCCATTAATATTCTTCAAACTAACAAATATGCGATTGTATCCACAGCAACCGACGTATGTACGCGGATACGCTTCATGAAACTTTCGTACAACCACTTTTCTCTGAAATAGATAAGTGTCAACAAAAAGATGATGCATCAACTACTCCTAGCTTCTGTCTGAGGTATTCAAATGTCTCTCTGGGCAGTGGTTTGGTGAATATATTAGCAACTTGTTCCTTGGAGGGAACATACTCCAATTTGACCTTTTGTTCAAGCACTTGTTCCTGGAGAAAATGATAATTGATAGGTATGTGCTTGGTCTTGGAATGCATGACTGGATCCTTTGAAATATTGATTGCACTTGTATTATCACATAGAATGGAGATGGGTGCAGTACATGTGATTTGAATGTCTTGCAATGTTTACATCATCCAAAGGAGTTGTGTGCAGCAAGATGCAACAACCACATATTCTGCTTCAGCTGTAGATAATGCAATTAAAATTTGTTTCTTGCTGAACCAGGACACTAATTTGGAACCCATATAGAATGCACCACCAAGAGTTCTTTTTCTGTCATCCACGCTTCCTGCCCAATCTGCATCTGTATATGCATGAAGTGTAAGATTTGTATCTCTAGGATACCATAAACCAAAGTTTTTTGTTCCTTGAAGATATTTAAAAATCTATTTGACTGCCTGAAGGTGTGATTCCTTTGGATTTGCTTGGAATCTTCCAACTATTCCCACTGCATGCATGATGTTTAGTCAGGTACCTATTAGATAAAGCAGAGTACCCCTCATGGATCTGTAGGTTGGTTGATGTACTGTTGCTGATTCATCATTTGAGCTGAGGTTGCATACTGTTACCATAGGGGTACATACTGGTTTAGAATCTTCCAGGCCATATTTCTTCAAGATATGCTTGAGGTACTTGGTTTGTGATAAAAGGATACCATCTTTATTTTGTTGAAATTGTAAACCAAGAAAATATGTGAGCTCACCAAGCAGGGACATTTCAAATTCTTTCTGCATTACTAAAGCAAAGTTTTGACTCATGGCTTCTTCATTGCTATCAAAAATGATATCATCAACATACACAACAAGTATTAGCAATTTATCATTGTCAATATTTATATATAGATTGCTATCAGCTGATCCTTTTGAAAAACCTTGTTGACGGAGGTATTTGTCAAGACGATAGTACTAGGCCCTTGGAGCTTGTTTTAGACCATCGAGAGCCTTTCTGAGTCTGCATACAAGTTTTGGATTATTTCCAAGGATGAATCCATCTGGTTGCTCAATATATACTTCTTCTTCTAAGTCTGCATTAAGAAAAGTAGATTTTACATCCATTTGGTATACTTTGAACTTCCGAAAGCTAGAAAGAGCAAGGAACATTCTTATGGTTTCAAGTCTAGCAACAGGAGCAAAAGTTTCTTCAAAATCTATACCTTATTGTTGAGCATACCCTGTACAAAAAGTCTGGCCTTGTTTCTAATAACTTCTCCATTTTCATTCAGCTTGTTTTTGAATATCCATTTAGTTCCTATGACATTCTTATCATTAGGTCTAGGAACCAATTCCCACGTATTATTCTTTTCAATTTTCTCAAGTTCTTCATTCATGGCCTTGACCCAACATTCATCTTTGCATGCTTCATTTACATTTTGCAGTTTGATGGAGGAAAGCAATGCTAGATAGCTTGAAGCTTCTGTAATAGTTCTTCTTGTCTACACCCCTACTTCTTTCTGCCCCAAAATTTGAGTCTCTGATGGAGTCTTTTCTTCTACCATTATATGTTCTTTTGGTGTCCCATTGGTTTCTTCTTTAGAATTAGTCTGATTTGATGTGGAAGGATAGTCCTCATCTTCTTCATAGTCTTCAGTTTTTACCTACTTTGGATTTTTGTCTGCTTCATCAACCACAACATCAATACTTTCAACAATTTTCCCAAGTCTTTTATTATAACACTTATATCCTTTACTTCAGGAAGAGTAACCAAGGAGAATGCCTTCATCTTCTCTAGGTTCAAACTTGCCAAGTTTTTCATCAGTCCTTTTGATGTAACATTTGCTTCCAAAAACTTTGAAGTATTTTATAGTAGGAGTCTTACCATCCCAAAGTTCATGTGGAGTTTGAGTGCTGTTTACCCAAACGTTTGTTTTGTTGAGAATAGTGACGACAACAAATGCAGCTTCACCACAGAAGGTTGCAGGAGTTCTAGACTCATCTAGCATGGCACGAGCCATTTGCTGAACAGTTCTGTTCATCCTTTCTACCACTCCATTTTGCTGAGGAGCCTTCATGGTGGAAAATTCTCTTCTTATTCCATGTTCTTCACAAAAGTCGAAGAATTCATCAGAGGTAAATTCCCCTCCTCGATCAGATTTGAGGCATTTTATTTTGCGATCTGATTCATTTTCAACCAAAGCTTTGAAGGCTTTGAATTTTTCAAATGCTTCATCTTTATGCTTTAGGAGTCCTATCCAACACATTCTGGAAAAATCGTCAATGAACAATATAAAGTATTCTTCTCCACGAGGTGACTTTTTCCTTGATGGACCACATAAATCAGTATGAACAAGTTCAAGAAGCTTACTAGTTGATCCTTCCTTCTCCGGGAAATGTGCTATGGTTTTCTTACCAAATTGACATGACTTGCATATTGTATTTTCTGGAATCTTGATATCAGGAAGATCACGAATAGCCTAGTATTTACATGCTTTCCTTAGTTGAGGGAAGCTTAAATGCCCCAATCTTCTATGCCACAGCCAATGTTCATCATTTTTTCTTAGATAGCATTGTTGTTGTCCTCCCTTGAGTATGCATAAGTTGTTTGGAGTTGTTATGCCTTTGATTACGGTTTCTCCTGTATCAAGCTCACGAACAACACATCCATTTGATCGAAATACTACTTCATTTCCTTGATCACACATTTGACTAACACTCAATAGATTGCTTAAGACCATCAAAATACATAACATTCCCAACTTTAACTTTTTCTTTTAAAAGAACAGAGCCTTTACCTTTTATGACGACAAGAGTGTCATTTCCAAATGAGACCTTTTTTTCTTTTTTCTAAGGCATTATATGACTGAAGTTTTTCTTTATCACCTGTCATGTGTTTCGAGCATCCAATGTTGATGTACCATTGATTTTCTTGTCCTTTTGCATACAAGGCTATACCACATCTTTCTATTTCTGGTTCTTTCTTTCTCCATGTTTTGGGACCCAATGAAGTTTGCTCCTTCTGAGATGTTTGCCGAAATTTACCTGGTGATCTGCTTTATGCCTTTGTTGACGATTGTCAAACTATTCACTTCTCCTTGCTGCATCAAAATAGCTTTTGGAGGTTGACGGCTTCTGTGCTTGAGATGTTTCTTCCATATATCCAAGACCCGTCTTTATCAGAGGAGAACACTGCACTTTGATAATTTCATCTAAAGTTTCTGATCCTTTAGAAAATATGAGATTGAGAGCTTTTGTTTTCTCAATATCTTTTTTAGACCCACAATTTCACATTCTAATTTTTCATTGTGTTTTTCCCTTTCAGCAAGTTAGAATGTTAGAGTATCTATAATCATATTCTTTTCTTCTAAACAAATTTTAAGTTTAGAAATTTCTTCATAAATACCATCTTCATCTAAAGCATCCAAGAAATCATCATCTTCAAAAGCCATCAAAAGTCTATAGTCATTACCATGTTCATCTTCATGACTATTTGATAAACCATCGCTATCTTCATGTGTATAATAGCTCTTCTTACTTACATTCTGTTTTCTATTCCATTTTGCTGGTTCCTTACCTTTATCAAGCTTATATTTATGAGGACATTTGGCCACATAATGACCAACTCTTCCACAAGCAAAGCATTTGAAAGGTAGCTTACCTCTGAATCTTCCAAAACCTCGTTGAAGGTTCTTGACAAAGTTTGCTTCTTCCTCTCCTTTTGAAATATGTCCTGATTCATTGAGTTCTTCTCTCCCTGAAGCTTTGAATGAAGTTTCTATCATATTTGATGGGTCCCCTTTTCTCATTTCGAAAGCAGTTAGGATTTTGTGCAGTTGTGTCATGACAATACTTTGAAGATTCTGCGTTTCTTCTATGGCAGAAACTTTTGATTCAAACTTAGAAGACAAGGATCTTAAAACCTTTTCAACTATAGTAACTTCTTTTATCTCTTCACCCAAGTGTTTCATGCGATTAAAAATCTCATCTCTACGTAAGAAGTAATTAGCTATACTTTCATCATTGTGCATTTTGAGAGTTTCATATTGAATTCTGAGAGATTGTAGTTTTGCACGTTTTACCTAATCGTCTCCTTCATAGCTTAGAACGATCTTGTCCCATATTTCTTTGGCTGTTTTGAGCTGCATAACCTTGACAAATTCTGATTGTGACAGATTCCCCAATAAAGTATTGACAGCCTTGGCATTTGTTTCATACTGATTTTTACCTACCGTATCTGTGGGAATTGCTGATGGAAATGTGTATCCTCCTTCCATGATTTCCCAAACATCTGTTCCAAGAGATTGAAGATAGGTTGTGGTTCTTACCTTCTAATAGACGAAGTTGCTCCCTTCAAAGATTGGTGGTCTAATGGATCCCTCTCTTTCATAGGTACTCATGATGATAGATCTTCCTTCAAGCGATCAAACTTGTTCTGAAGGACCTACTCCGATACCAATTGTTGGAAATAATAGTGAGAGGAGAGGGGTGAATCAGTATTAGCAAGTTAACAATATTTAATTTCCATAATCAGATTCATATGCACTACTTCTGTTAATGCAACTTGTGTGTATACGCAACTGTGTTTAGAGAAACTAGCATATATCTTGCAAAATTATAATTTAGTTAGTTGATCTTAATTTGTATATCAGAATCATATAAATAGTAACCAGGTGTGGTAAATGGACATTCAAATCTGTAGTTTTAGGACTAAAGACGAAGCTGCGATATTCCGGACTGCAGAAAAAATAATGGCGACAATGGATTCTGTCCAGTGCTTTGGCCGAAAGAAGATGGTTGTTGCTGTTACACACTGCAAGCGAGGGCGAGGTTTGATCAAAATCAATGGATTCCCTATTGAGCTAATCGAGCTGGAGATTCTCTGCTACAAATATTTCGAACCCATTCTTCTGCTTGCCCGCCACCGCTTCGACGGCGTCGATCTGAGAATCAGGGTAAAAGGAGAAGGACACACGTTGTAGATCTATGCTATTCGACAGAGAATAGCCAAGGCCCTGGTCGCCTTCTACCAAAAATTCGTAGACGAGTAGTCAAAGTAGGAGATCAAAGATATTCTTGTCAGGTACGACAGGACTCTGCTCGTGGCCGATCCTAGGCGTTACGAGCCTAAGAAGTTTGGAGGGTCAATGTACCGATCTAGATCGGACGGCCCGACCATGGATGGCAATCAGCTGCTCAGATCTACCGTTGAACCAACAGATCAGAAGCCGAGAAGAACAAGAAGCCTTAAAAAAACCCAGATCTATTTACTCCAAAAAGGCAACGAGGCAGGGGTTTGTCTGAAGCAAATGATCATTTGGCCTCTCCACAGATCTCAGCCCTATCCTTTGCAACGGATCTACGCTGGAGCGATAGCTTCCAGCTGCAGAAGATTTTTCCTCCCCCATCGCCTCCAGTTCGTTAGGAGATGGGAGACCCAAAATATTTTGGCACTGTGTCGCTCCAGAAAGCTTTTGAAAATATCTCTGCCCCCTTTCAGGTTCAAATCTCACAGATCTTAGGCAAGACCATTCTGTAATGGGTCTACCCTTCAGATTTGGTGTAGAATCTCAAGGTAAATCTGGAATCCGATTCAGGATCCCCTCTGTCCTACAAAGACTTATATTTCAAGGTAAAGAACTCGATGATCCTCTTCCCCTCTCTTCTTACAGCATAAAAAATAATATCTCCTTAGCGTTTTCCCTTCGTTTGAGAGGTGGCACTGCAGGTCAATCTTCTTCTGCTCCTCCCTTCTCCTACAAAGCTACAGTACACTCTGAGATTCCCATTTCCCCTGAGACTCCCAAACCCAAGCCTTTTCTGGTTGATAAGTTAGAGGAGGTTCCCTCTGTTGAGATTTCCCACCTTGGCCTTGCAGATGACCTTCAAAAATTTGCTGAAAGGGCCATCATTTGCAGATTCAATGGGCTTTGGCCATGCTTTAAGGACCTCTATGACTGGATCCATGACAACTTGACTCACCATTGCAAGGTCAGCTTCTGCTCAAAAGGATATTTTATAGTTATGTTGGACAATCCTAAGCACTATGAATAGGCCTTAGAAGAAGGTCCATGGTTTATGGGCACAGCAGGACTATTCTTAACTCCATGGTTCCCAGATTTTGACCCAACATTTGCAGTCATCACCAAAGTGCCTGTCTGGATCAGAATTCCAAACTTACCAGCTCACCTGTGGCATTTAGCAGTCTATAGGGGCATAGGAAACACCTTGGGCCGCTTTTTAATGGGAGATTTGTGGCGGGCACATTAAGGTCTCTACACATATGCCAGAATATGTGTGGAGCTAGATCTAAGCAAGGGACTGCCAGATAAAATCAATCTTAAGATCAATGACTTTGTTTGGACCTAGATCCTGGATTACGAAAACAATGCCTTCTGTTGCGGCCACTGCCACCTCACAGGGCACCTGTAGAATTCTTGCCCATCGCTCACTGCAAAATCGAAAAAGGGCAACTTTGCAAAGACAAACCCAAGCGTTGGACCCCTTTTTCTCCGCCGCGAACAGTGAGCTCTGATTCCTCAAGCTCAAAAGATGAGGAGAGCGATGCAGAACAGGACCATGCGCCTCAACCGATGGATCCGTCCACGGATACTCCTGCGCACACCACTGTCACAACAATCTCTCAGAAACGCGTCCATGAGACCTCCTCTTCTGAATCAAATAAGGAGATCCCCCTATTGGAGAATTACAGTCTTCAAGTTGTCTTAGCTAAAACTCCCCAGGATGGCTGGATAAAAGTCAATAAAAAGAAAGGGAAAAAACATCGTGTTGAGAATTCTACCCCTGTGGGGTAAAAGTTAGGTTTTTGCTCTCAAGTTAATTGCTATAGCTCCGTGCATGGTTCTTTCCTTCTCCGGGACTGAGGCTGATAGTTTCATCATTTCCGGTCGGCCGGTTTCTTGTCTCTCTTGATTGTACTATATTTTACTCAATAGAAATGTTTTTTTTGATAAAAAAAAACCAGGTGTAGTAAATAAAACAGACAATCAAACACATGAACACAAGATATAAGGTGGAAACCCAATGTGGGTAAAAACCACCTGCTGCAATTGTCTCTTTCTTTCTTTAATAAGAAGCTTCTTTTTACAAATTTTGTACTGGTGTAGTCTTATACCAGTACGCAAGCTTCTACCTGCTAAAGGCTACAACCTTCTCTCGTTCTCCAGCTTTTCCTGGAAGGGAGCTACAACCCCCACAGCTCTTGTACTAATTGATGTGTTTACTAGTACGTAGGTGCTGACCTACAGAAGGCTACAACATTCTCTTTTCTTCCAGGGACCATGTTTCATAAATTTTTAGACTCGATCCATCAATAACATGAATCAAACATCAAATATATCTGCATCAACCAATCTCCTTTGCACCAACCAAAACTAAATCAAACAATCACTTTTCTGAATGTTGTAACCAGAACACAGTAACAGTAACCAAAACCTAAGCCAGAACGCAGAAAACTGCAACAACAAATAGAAGTAGCTAAAACATATTTTATGAGGTGTATGCTACTTCAATGTGTTGAACCTGCGTGCATACGCACTTTCCTCAAGACAAACCTGTGTATACGTTGTTTTTGAAATGCCAATCCGACGTGTATACGCGCCCTTGCTGTAATGAACCTGCGTACAGATCTCTAAAAGATGATTTAACCTTTACAATTATTCAGACATCAGTGATACCCAGATCATCAGATTTACAGATTACTACATGCACCAATTATTCAGATAAAAGATGAAAACCACATAAAGATACTTCTCTTCAAGCATTAAGATCTTGACCCATCAATAGAACTTATCCTTCTTCAAGCGCTCAGGTTCTTCCTTGATTCAGATCCAACTATGCACCATAATCCAATGACCAGTATTCTAGATCTTGCTCTTCATTAGATATTCAAATACTTGAGTGCCTTTGCCTAATGATCTCCTCCTCCTTTTATAGTCTTAGGCCTTACTCAATACCATGGTCCAAAACCACTTAGAATCAATACCTTGGAGCAAATACCTGGGGTCAACACTTCGGATAAGATACCTTGGACCAATACCATGGTTCAAAATACCAAGGACCAAATACCACGAACCGAAACCAAGTTTTCTAACATGTACACGCTTTTCCTCACATGAAAGTGTGTGTATACGCATACACGTCTTTTGGTATGCGAACCCGTGTGTATATGCGGTTTGGTCAAGGGGAACCTGCGTATACCTCTTTTTCCTTCACTCTGTGATCCTGAACTGTGATCTATCATCTGAGTGATTTTCCATCAAGACAACCCCTGTGTCATAGTGCCAAACCTGTGTCATAATGCCAACAATCTCCCACTTTGGACTTGATGGCAACCTTAAGTCATTCTCCCCCTTTGTCATCTAGGGAAAAGGGTTATGCTCCCCCTAAGTACATGCTGAATTCTTTGATATGTTGAAGTGTGTTGTTCATGCTCCCCCTGACTGTAAGCAAGGTCTGCAAAAAGATGTGCTACAAGAAGAACATGACTCTATACATCATAAATGACCTTCCTATCACCAAAGACTCATACATACATCCATCTCCCAACCAAGTGGGGATATAACAAGATTGACTCATCCACCCAACCATGTGGAGATATACCAAAATTTTAGACATGATAAAATAAGGACATTACATCATCTATCCCAGGCATAGTGGGGAAACAAAATAGGTCGTTATATGACCTTGATAATAAAAGATATACATGACGTAGAGAAAAAATATCTAAAACAAGACTATGATAGTCATCAACAACTAACATCAGCAACATCTGTCAATCACCATCCAGACTAGCAACCATGATCTTCTTCTGCACCTGTTCCACCTGAATAAAAAACAACTATGAAATTGTACCAAGATCTTATAAGATAATGCCAACAATGCACTATTAGAAGTATATGCTCCCCCTAAACCTATGCCAGATGATCACTGTCAGACCAATATCAGACTCTTTTCATCCTAAGTCTGGCCCACTGATATTCTTCAAACCAACAAATACGTGACTGTATCCACTGTAGTCGGCGTATGTACGCGGATATGCTTCATGAAACTTGCGTACAACCACTTTTCTCTGAAACAGATAAGTTTCAACAACAAGATGATGCATCAAATACTCCTAGCTTATATCTGAGGTATTCAAATGTCTCTCTGGGCAGTGGTTTGGTGAATATATCAGCAACCTGTTCCTTGGAGGGAACATACACCAATTTGATCTTTTGTTCAAGCACTTGTTCCCGGAGAAAATGACATTTGATAGTTATGTGCTTGGTCTTTGAATGCATGACTGGATTCTTTGAAATACTGACTGCTCTTGTATTATCACATAGAATGGATTGGGTGGAGTACATGTGATCTGAATGTCTTGCAATGTTTGCATCATCCAAAGGAGTTGTGTGCAACAAGATGCAGTAGCCACATATTCTGCCTCAGCTGTAGATAATGCAATTGAACTTTGTTTCTTGCTGAACCAAGACACTAATCTAAAACCCATATAGAATGCACCACCACTAGTGATTTTTCTATCATCCATGTGTTTCTGGGAAAACTAGTATTCCTAAAGAATGCTAGCCCTCTAGGTTTGGCAGGTACTCTAGAAACAACAATTTAAAGCAATTCAATGATTGCTTCTACGTGTAACAGATAAGAGAAAGATAATGGAACCGACCTAGAGCTTCCGCTTAATCCCTTACTTGCTCTCTCACCCCTTTGACAGATCCTGCAACTCCTCCCTGTACTTAACACGCTTGGAGAGTACCTGCACAAATACAACAACAAATAACTGTCAAAGCATCATGATCTATTACAACATAAACATTACATAATCAAATATATAATGAACAAATGATAATATTCACAAATGATAACATTCACAATTGCACAACCATATGGAAGAAATCTTGAAGAACTTTATTAATAGAAGGAAGAATTACAGCCCAGTTGTCTGATCCAGCATCATCCTCCCAGCTTCAATCCTTCTTCACCTCATGAAATAGCAATATCACACCAAAAATGCAATGCTCCTTCCTCAATTACAAACTATCAGCACTTCCTTGCAATTCACAATATTCCAGCCTCTATATCTCTTGAATTGGAGATCCATTTATAGATGTGTGCAAGGGTGTGAGTCATCCATGGGGTTTGATTAGTGTCATTCCACTTGTTACAATTGGTTCCACTTGGAGATTTCTTAGATCCCTTATTCATCCTTGGGCGAATTCAGAGAGGCAAGTGGCACAGGAGAAGTTTCTAGAAGATTCCATGAGCAACCACCTAACAAACTGTCTCGGACATTTGTCCATCCTCGCCCATCGCACCCTATAGAAGGCCTAATCAGTATGCATCGCACCTTGGCAGTGTACCACTTAGTATGCATCGCACTTTGCCAGTGGAGCAATTAGTACGGTTCAATTTAGGCCATTTTTGGATGGTTTCTCAGGTGGAACATTTGGGGTTGATGTATTCATATGACTATGTTCCTTTAGGGCATGAAACAACTCTTTTAGGGGTTGATGAGTCCTAGTTTATCGACATATAAGTTTGGGGTTGATGTGCCCAAATATGTCTATAACACCATGCTTCCTACCCAATCTACATCTATATATGCATGAAGTGTAAGATCTGTATCTCTAGGATACCATAAACCAAAGTTTTGTGTTCCTTGAAGATATTTAAAAGTCCATTTGATTGCCTGAAGGTGTGATTCCTTTGGATTTGCTTGGAATCTTCCAACTATTCCCACTGCATGCATGATGTCTGGTCGGGTACCTGTTAGATAAAGCAGACTAGCAATCATGGATCTGTAGGTTGTTTGATGTACTTCTGTTGATTCATCATTTAAGCCGAGGTTGCATCCTGTTACCATAGGGGTACATATTGGTTTAGAATCTTCCATGCCATATTTCTTCAAGATTTTCTTGAGGTACTTGGTTTGTGATAAAAAGATACCATCTTTATTTTGTTGAACTTGTAAACCAAGAAAATATGTGAGCTCACCAAGCAGGGACATTTCAAATTCTTTCTGCATTACTAAAGCAAAGTTTTGACTCATGCTTCTTCATTGCTACCAAAATTGATAATCATCAACATACACAACAAGTAAGTATTAGCAATTTATCATTGTCAATTTTTATATATAGATTGCTATCAGCTGATCCTTTTGAAAAACCTTATTGATGGAGGTATTTGTCAAGACGATAGTACTAGGCACTTGGAGCTTATTTTAGACCATAGAGAGCCTTTTTGAGTCTGCATACAAGTTTTGGATTATTTCCAAGAATGAATCCATTTAGTTGCTCAATATATACTTCTTCTTCTAAGTCTCCATTAAGAAAAGCAAATTTTACATCCATTTGGCATACTTTGAACTTCTAAAAGCTAGAAAGAGAAAGGAACATTCTTATGGCTCCAAGTCTAGCAATAGGAGCAAAATTTTCTTCAAAATCTATACCTTCTTGTTGAGCATACCCTTTACAAACAAGTCTGGCCTTGTTTCTAATAACTTCTCCATTTTCGTTCAGCTTGCTTTTGAATATCCATTTGGTTCCTATGACATTCTTATCATTAGGTCTAGGAACCAATTCCCAAGTATTATTCTTTTCAATTTTCTCAAGTTCTTCATTCATGGCCTTGACCCAACATTCATCTTTGCATGCTTCATTTACATTTTGCGGTTCGATGGAGGAAAGCAATGCTAGATAGCTTGAAGCTTCTGTAATAGTTCTTCTTGTCTATACACCTGCTTCTTTCTACCCCAAAATTTCAGTCTCTGGATGATTTTTCTGAACATATTTGGATGGAGTCTTTTCTTATACCGCTATCTGTTCTTCTGGTGTCTCATTGGTTTCTTCTTCAGAATTAGTTTGATTTGATGTGGAAGGATAGTCCTCATCTTCTTCATAATCTTCGGTTTTTACCTACTTTGGCTTTTTTTCTACTTCATCAACCACAACATCAATACTTTCAACAATTTTTCTAAGTCTTCTATTATAACACTTATATTCTTTACTTCGGGAAGAGTAACCAAGGAGAATGCCTTCATCTGCTCTAGGTTCAAGCTTGCCAAGTTTTCCCTTTTGATGTAACATTTGCTTCCAAAAACTTCGAAGTATTTTACAATAGGAGTCTTACCATACCAAAGTTCATGTGGAGTTTGAGAGCTGTTTACCCGAACGTTTGTTTTGTTGAGAATAGTGACGACAACAAATGCAGCTTCACCCCAGAAAGTTGTAGGAGTTCCAGACTCATCTAGCATGGCACGAGCCATTTGTTGAATAGTTCTGTTCATCCTTTCTACCACTCCATTTTGCTGAGGAGTCCTCGCAGTGGAAAATTCTCTTCTTATTCCATGTTCTTCACAAAAGTCAAAGAATTCATCCGAGGTAAATTCCCCTCCTCGATCAAATCTGAGGCATTTGATTTTGTGATCTGTTTAATTTTCAACCAAAGCTTTCAAGGCTTTGAATTTTTCAAATGCTTCATCTTTATGCTTTAGGAGTCCTATCCAACACATTTTGGAAACATCGTCAATGAAAAATATAAAGTATTCTTCTCCACGAGGTGAATTTTTCCTTGATGGACCACATAAATCAGTATGAACAAGTTCAAGAGGCTTACTAGCTGATCCTTCCTTCTCTGGGAAATGTGCTATGGTTTTCTTACCAAATTGACATGACTTGCATATTGTATTTTTTGGAATCCTGATATCAAGAAGATCACGAACAACCTGGTATTTGCATGCTTTCCTTATTTGAGGGAAGCTTAAATGCCCCATTCTTCTGTGCCATAACCAATGCTCATCATTTTTTCTTAGATAGCACTGTTGTTGTCCTCCCTTAATTATGTATAAGTTGTTTGGAGTTCTTATTCCTTTGATTACGGTTTCTCTTGTATGAAGCTCACGAACAACACATCCATTTGATCGAAATACTACTTCATTTCCTTGATCACACATTTGAATAACACTCAATAGATTATGCTTAAGACCATCAACATACATAACATTCCGAGCTTCAACTTTTTCTTTTAAAAGAACAGAGCCTTTACCTTTTATGACAACAGGAGTGTCATTTCCAAATGAGACCTTCTTTTCTTTTTCTAAGGCATTATATGACTGAAGTTTTTCTTTATCACCTGTCATGTGTTTCGAGAATCCACTATCGATGTACCACTGATTTTCTTGTCCTTCTGCATACAAGGCTATACCACATCTTTCTGTTTGCGGTTCTTTCTTTCTCCATGTTTTGGGACCCAATGAAGTTTGCTTCTTTTGAGATATTTGCCGAAATTTACTCCTGCATTCAGAATCTTCATGACCAAAGTTGTTATAGATAGAGCATTCTATTTCATTTTCAAGAGCAGAAAAGTTATTGTAGGTCCTTTTCATGATCCCAGTCACATTCCTTTGATTTCATGCTTCTCTAGTCATGATGGTCTTGTAAGCAACACATTGAGAAGCTTTTTATCCAAAGTTATGACATGAAAAACATTGGCCATTAAAGAAATTCCTGCGATTATCGAACCTACTGACTTGGTGATTGTAGTTTCCATTGACATTCATTCTTGAAGCAAATTGAGTATGATTTACTTGAGGTTGGTTGTAGCTTCTGTTCATCCTTGAAGTAGATTGAACGCAATTTACCTGGTGATCTGCTTTATGCCTTTGCTGACGATTGTCAAACTATTCACTTCGGCTTGTTGCATCAAGATAGCTTTTGGAGTTTGATGGCTTCTGTGCTTGAGATGTTTCTTCCGTATATCCAAGACCTGACTTTATCAGAGGAGAACGCTGCACTTTGATAATTTCATCTAAAGTTTTTGATCCTTTAGCAAATATGAGATTGAGAGCTTTTGTTTTCTCAATATCTTTTCTTAGACCCACAATTTCACATTTTAATTTTTCATTGTGTTTTTCCCTTTCAACAAGTTTTAATGTCAGAGTATCTATAATCATATTCTTTTCTTATAAACATATTTTAAGTTTAGAAATTTCTTCATAAAGAGCATCTTCATTTAAAGCATCCAAGAAATCATCATCTTAAAAGCCATCAGAAGTCTTTAGTCATTACCATGTTCATCTTCATCACTATTTGATAAACCATCACTATCTTCATGCGTATAATAGCTCTTCTTATTTACATTCTATTTTCTATTCCATTTTGCTGGTTCCTTACCTTTATCAAGCTTATCTTTATGAGGAAATTTGGCCTCATAATGACCAACTCTTCCACAAGCAAAGCATTTGAAAGGTAGCTTACCTCTGAATCTTCTCGAACCCCGTTGAAGGTTCTTGACAAAGTTTGCTTCTTCCTCTCCTTCTGAAATAGGTCCTGATTCATTGAGTTCTTCTCTCCCTGAAGCTTTGAATGTGACTTCTCTCATATCTTATGGACCCCCTTTTCTCATTTCGAAAGCAGTTAGGATTCTGTGCAGCTGTGTCATAGTAATACTCTGAAGATTCTACTTTTCTTCTATGGCAGAAACTTTTGATTCAAACTAAGAAGACAAGGATCTTAAAACCTTTTCAACTACACTAACTTCTTTTATCTCTTCACCAAGTTTTTCATGCGATTAACAATCTCATCTATATGTAATATGTAATTACCTATATTTTCATCATTGTGCATTTTGAGAGTTTCATATTGAATTCTGAGAGATTGTAGTTTTGCACGTTTTACTTGATCATCTCCTTCATAGCTTAGAATGATCTTGTCCCATATTTCTTTGGTGGTTTGAGCTGCATAACCTTGATAAATTCTGATTGTGACAGACTCCCCAATAATGTATTGACAGCCTTGGCATTTGTTTCATACTGATTTTTACCTACCGTATCTGTAGGAATTGCTGATGGAAATGTGTATCCTCCTTCCATGATTTCCCAAACATCTGTTCCAAGAGATTGAAGATAGGTTGTGGTTCTTACCTTCCAATAGACGAAGTTGCTCCCATCAAAGATTGGTGGTCTAATGGATCCCTCTCTTTCGTAGGTACTCATGATGATAGATCTTCCTTCAAGCGATCAAGCTTCTTCTGAAGGACCTGCTCTGATACCAATTGTTGGAAATAATACTGGGGGGGGGGGGGGTGAATCAGTATTAGCAAGTTAACAATATTTCATTTCCATAATCAAATTCATATATGATACTTCTGTTATTGCAACTTGCGAGTATACGCAACTGTGTGTAGAGAAACTAGCATATATCTTGCAAACTTATAATTTAGTTAGTTGATCTTTAATTTGTGTATCAGAATCATATAAATAGTAACTAGGTGCAGTAAATAGAATAGACAATCACACACATGAACACAATATATAAGGTGGAAACCCAATGTGGGTGAAAACCACCTGCTGCAATCATCTCTGTCTTTCTTTAATAAGAAGCTTCTTTTTACAAATTTTGTACTGGTGCAATCTTATACCAGTACGTAGGCTTCTACCTGTAAAAGGCTACAACCTTCTCTGGTTCTCCAGATTTTCCTGGAAGGGAGATACAACCCCCTTAGCTCTTGTACCAGCTGATGTGTTTACTAGTACATAGGTGCTAACCTACAAAAGGCTACAACCTTCTCTTTTCTTCTAGGGACCACGTTTCATAAATTTTCTTACTCGATCCATCAATAACATCAATCAAACATCAAATATATATGCATCAACCAATATCCTTTGCACCAACCAAAACTAAATCAAACAATCACTTTTCTGAATGCTGTAACTAGAACACAGTAACAGTAACCAGAACCCAAGCCAGAACCCAGAACACTGCAACAACAAACATAAGTAGTGAAAACATATTTTTTGAGGTGTACGCTACTTCAATGTGTCGAACCTGTGTGCATACGCACTTTCCTCAAGACAAACCTGTGTATACACTATTTTTGAAATGCCGAACTAGCGTGTATATGTGCCCTTGCTGTAATGAACCTGCGTACATATCTGTAAAAGATGATTTAACCTTTACAACTATTTAGACATCAGTTATATATATCATCAGATTTAAAGATTACGACATGCGCCAATTTTTCATATAAAAGATGAAAACCACATAAAGATACTTCTCTTCAAGCCTTAAGATCTTAACCCATTAATAGAACTTATCCTTCTTCAAGCGCTCAGGTTCTTCCTTGATTCAGATCCAGCTATGCACCATAACCCAATGACTAGTATTCTAGATCTTGCTCTTCATTAGATATTCAAATACTTGAGTGCCTTTGGCTAATGATCTCCTCCTCCTTTTATAGTCTTAGGCCTTACTCAATACCATGATCCAAAACCGCTTAGAATCAATACCTTGGACCAAATACCTGGGGTCAACACTTCGGACAAGATACCTTGGACCAATACCATGGGTCAAAATACCAAGGACCAAATACCACGGACCAAAACCAAGTTTTCCAACATGTATGTGCTTTTCCTTGCGTGAAAGTGCATGTATACCATACGCGCCTTTTGGTCTGCGAACCCGCGTGTATACGCGGTTTGGTCAAGGGGAACCTGTGTATACCTATTTTTCCTTCATTCCGTGATCCTGAATTGTGATTTGTCATCTGAGTGAGTTGCCATCAAGGACAACACCTGTGTCATAGTGCCAAACCTGTGTCATAACGCCAACACCTGATCCCCTAACCTCGTGATTAACCCCACGTTAATCACAAACCACCATGATTAAGGCCCCTG
This sequence comes from Pinus taeda, assembly GCA_000404065.3. Lineage (NCBI taxonomy): Eukaryota > Viridiplantae > Streptophyta > Pinopsida > Pinales > Pinaceae > Pinus > Pinus taeda. Next base: position 270,579 of record APFE030634488.1, on the reverse strand, counting down.
GGTCCCCCCTAAACTCCTGTTCATTTCCTCCACGGAAGTTTGTCGCCCGACTACCATTAGATCAACTTCTTTCTCATCCAATGGTCCACAACCATATGGGTCGTGCCTGATGGACGAACATTACTCGCCCGATAAAGTGGTTTTGCTCGACCCCTCCTTTGCTACATGTCATGCTCTGGAGTAGATTGGGTGACCCCTCCGAAATACTGCCCAACCTCCATGAGCGGTGCGATGGCCTGGGAAACCGCCTCCTTGCTCATCCCACCAAACCACCTACTATTCATTCGAAATCACCCGCCAAAAAATAACCGTTGCTCCATAAAAAGGCTGAGAGGCCCTTTTCTACCTTTTTTTGCTCGTTTGTTCTGTAAACCTCTGCGAACTAGTGTGATTCTTGCAAATGCAAAATTCACCATTTGAACTCCAAATTCACCCCTAAAGGAAGTTGTAGAGACCCTAGTCGACCTCTTAGTCCGTACCAGATTCATTTGGACCTCTGCAGCTGCCGTGAACTCCAAAATTTGTAGATTAGTAACCCAATTCCAAGTATTTCACCACAAATTACCACTCGCCCTTTCAAATTTGGAAATTCTCAGCCTTGTACAGTGTTTCAATTAAGTAAAATTAATTGAATAAATACTTTAAATTTTAAAACTCACGGCCAAAACATCTGAAAAATCCCAGTTACCATGAAAAAATTCTGAATAAACCCGTAAAGCAAAATTTAAATCCACAAGAACTAAATTATTGCTGCCCTGTTGCCTTGGACTTTAGACCTATCACAACTCCCCATTTGGACCTTGAACACCTTCCCTTGGCTGACATGGATTTACAAATTAAGGATACATCTACCCAAAACCTCTTACTTAAAATCCATTGTTTAAGTAGGGACAAATACCTCAATCACTCTGATGATATTGGCCTTTGGGAGTCAAATTTGCCCAAATACTAGTTCCCACAGGTACATGTTTTCCCTGAAATTGTCCACCAGTGCCATGCCTGTTGCATTCCTATCCTGAGAGCTATTATGTCCCCTGACCAAAAGATTCTATTCACCATTACAGCTGATTCTATAAATGAAATGATGCAACTCCAACCAGGACCAAACCTGACTCCACTCTTAATTGGAGATTTGTTAGACCAATATTCCAAGTTAAGTCCCTCTAGATTGGCCCATTTGTTCCAAGATTTCATTGTTGAAGAGCAACACATTCCTAAAATCCCCCCCGCCATATGTTTATGCCATGTTCTCTGAAAGGGGAAAACAACTCATCACCATGACATCACCATGATATCATGTGTCCTAGGCTACTCTGCTGATGAATTTGTTGATGAAATTGTCCTGGCCTTCATGTCAATTTATACCCCAAGATAGCCTCTGCTATTTTGTACAATTATGTTGAGTTCATAGCTGAGAGAATGCATGAACAATTCAATAGGATGCACAATGAAAGAGGGTTCAAATACTCATCTGTCCTCTACCATATGTTCCTATATTATCAACCAGACAGATTTCCTTTTTCCCTTCAGAAGCTGGATACTAAAGGCTAGCCCAAGTTTGTCATTTTTTGGACCCCACTGCTCCATAAGTTTTAGTCACCATATACCTATTTATATTTCATATATTATTTTGTTCATCCAGTCATGACTATGCTGAAAGGAAGCCCCCCACCCAGGATAAGTCCAGAGATCAAAAGGGTCCTTTGGTTGTCTAAACAAAGCAAAGTGGGAGATTGGTACCTTTACCAAAACCACACAGAGATAAGGATTTATGGTTGCCAGCTTGCACCATATAAACTACCCAAATACCTCCTCATGAGGTTATTTTCTCTAGTGTACTATAGACAAATAATGAACTTTGATCAGATAAATTTTGTCTTGGCCAAGAAAAGATCAAAATTCAAAGTAAAAAACCAATTAGACCCCTTCATATGCAATTCTAGAGAGGCAAGGAAGGAAGCACACCAAATTTTGCAGGAAATGAAGCTCCAAAAGAGTTTAATGTGGAGATATGACCCTCAAGAATTTATGACCAGATTGAGAAAGAAGGCCAAGTTGGGACCTTATATTCACCACCCCATACTGAGTGAGTGGAAAACACTCTTATAGACAGAGAAAATACAAAGGTAGATGTAGAGAATGCCTCATGTGACTTAGAAAGACAGTTTGATGAGAGATCGTTTTTGCAAGTACTTGAACAGGAAGAGCTAGCCATGAGCACCCTTCCTATCATGCAGACTCCTCAGAATGAGGGAAAGAACCCCAAAAGGACCAGGGAGGAACCCTCAAGTTTAGGAATGGGAACATCAAATATACAGTATGGGACCAGTTAGAGCAAAAAACCTAGGCTAAATCCTATTTCAGAGCAGGAAGACACAGAAGGCTCAGTAGAAATAACTGATACTGATCTGGACATAAGTAAAGGCACATCTCTATCTGAGGAAACATAGGGGCCATCCACATTACAGATCTAGATCTTGGAAAGACAGCTAAGTGTAGAAGTATCCTCATTCAGTAGGCCTCCTGATAAGGATAAGGATATAAAAGATAGATATAAAGAGATCAAGATGAGAAATGAGAAACTAAAGGCCCAAATTTATGCTTAGTATCTAAAACTCACACCTACCAATCACACAAGGTTAATGTCATCTTTTGACATCAAGGAGGGAAAATTACCAATGCCCTTCATGAAACCAACTACACAACAGCCGAGGACATCAACAGATTACAAGAGAGTTGACTTTGAAGTATTGGCAAAGGATATTCATCCCATTGACCAAATTGAATTGCACAAATAGGCTGGAGAGATGATATACTCCACCTTCACATGTAAAGCCATAGTTGCCCATTAATTGCAGAATTCATTGAGAAATATCTCAGCTGAATATCAGTTAGAGAAGGCCTCCTCACAGGCCAAGGATACTAGAATCAAGTCTTTGGAAGACTTGGTGATTGAATTGGGACATGATCCCAAAGATATTAAAGCCACAGAGTAGCTAATTAAGAGAAAGAATGATGACATTGTAGCACTAAAAAAACAATTGAAGATACCTCAGTTGCAACATCCCCAAACACAGGAGGTCTTAGAGAGATAAACTAGACATGAAGAGTTGATGGAATTGGTCCTAAAACTTAATGATCAGTTAAAGGAGACAAAGAAAGAATTAGACACTTTAATTCAATTGAAGCAAAGTGATATTGCCACTGCATCTCCAAATGTCATCCCAACGGTCTCAACAACAGTCCCTTCAACATTGGCAACCTCATTGGCTCTCACAGCTCCCATGCCTACGACACAACCAGTTTCAACAGAGACTACATCAGCAGCAGGTGCATCAGGAGATAAAGTAGCATAGTTGGTCAGAGCCATGGAGGAAATGTCTATTTAGGCTACAGAAATAAACAAACTAAAAGAAAAGGTGACAAGCTTGGAAACAGATTGCAAGCTTGCCAAGATCATGCACAAGGAAAGTGCAGAAAGCTTCCAGAATGAATGAAAGATTAAAGGCCATGGAGAAAGATCTAACACTAAAGGAACCCCTTGAGCAAGCCAAGGAACTATTATGGGCCAATATCATTGACTCTGTCAATGATATTTGGCCATCCATTCAAGTGATTTTTGAACAGATAGACCTGATAAAGATAACTACAAAAGCTATCCAAAAAGTCCAGGAAGAACTAGGAGACATGCCTGAAGATGCAACCAGACTTATCCACTTCCTCAATAGTAAAAACAAATATGAACTTCAAGAATTGGATATAGAGGACAGGACAAAAACAATTTTGGAGGTAAGAAAGGTCCTTTCCAAGAGAAACTTAATGTTAAACTTGGAAGACAAGTGTCAAAATATGCAGGTAATCGTTGATAGATTTATGGCCAAGTTTCAAATTCTAAGAGAGAAAGGGTTACCCAGTACCTTGGTCATAAATGAAAATCTCATGACACAATAGGATTATGACAACAAAATCAGAGAGCTAGCTAAAGAATAGGCCAATATGTCATCAATAAAGGCATTACCAACAGGTAAAGTTCTTTACCAGACATTTGAAAACCTATTTTTCCTCCAGCATGAGGTGAAACACCTATTCATCACCAGACCTACTTTTGCTAAATACATTGAGGCAAATGAAATATATAGAAGGATGTTGAAATCAAGTTACCTGATGCTAAATTATGGGAAAAATTGACTAATTTACTATAGTAAAATGTAGTAAAAAGGTAAATATATAGTCAACAGGGTAAAATGTAAAGGTAGGTTAGCATGGTTAAAGAGTATCAGTGCCAAAGAGTATCAGATGAAAGCCAAAAGTAACTAAATCCTCCAGCGTGAATGTTCAAACATCAAAGAGCATAAAGGGCTACAAACCAAACTATAAAGGCCAACAACACCACAATAAAAGGGACATCATGAAAGCAGTTCAATAGTTGTCTCTATCTTCTTGCAAGAAGATATTTGTATTTCTTAGATTAAATCTCAAGTTAGTTTGAGATATTTTGTATAAATAATTCACAATTCAAATATGTAGGGGGGATTCTTAGACATTTCTATAGACTTCTTGATCAAAAGACTGTAAAGCTATTGTATCACTGACTGGACTAGCAAGCTGGATTGGTGAAAAAAGACAAGATATTGCATAGGATTCATGTGTAGAGCGAAATGCAGAAAAGTATTTTCTCATGTTTTTGTTATTTTTCTTAAAGATTTTCCACAATATTTAATGTATATCTGAATCTGAATGCTATAATTGGAATATTATCTCAGAATTTTTTTAATTACACTCTGTTTTAACAGTTAGGCATATAAATGTTTTCTACTGATATCTAAGTTAAGGAATTCTTAGTTTCTCCTTAGTTTAGGTTGTCTCTTTATAAACTATATCAAAGAATTCTTAATTTCCCTTTGTTTCTGATTACCCTCTGTTCCTCGTTTAAGTCCTGGTCTAAGAATTCTTGATTGCTCTCTCACCCTGATTTAAACCATTTCACGCCTCTTGCCCAAAGACCTGCACTCTTCTCTACTATCTTGCCCTTTGAACATTCCCTTTAGTGAGTTAATCTAGTTTTGCTACCTTTCTGTTGACTCCATAGCCCAATGGTCTAAAGACATCATTCTATCCATCTGTTTTAAGGATCCCACCATCCAATCTTCAATACAAATCAAAACCCCCTTGAACATTCATAACTAGCTTGAAATCCCAACAAACAAAGCTAAATCATATAGAGAGAGCCCTCTCTGAGCCATAGGTTGGTTAGAGCCTATGCTTAAAAGTTGGTTTGTGGTTACCTCAGTCATTTTCTTTCTTCTAATAACTTCTAGAGAAAATCCTGAGTGATAAAACCTTCCACATGAGAAACAACACTCCCAGGAGGCAACCCAACCACTCATGCATCCTGCTCCTGGTTCCCACTGAGTTTTTAGATCTCTTGACCTCTAGAAACTCTCATTCTATGGGCATGCCAGCATCTAGGGACCTTTAGATGCTCCCACAAGCCTGCATGCCTGCGTCGAGGGAATTTTCCCAGTAGACCTATGCCAGCATCCGCGAAATTTAAGGCACTTTTGTAGCCCATAATTCCAGCCACTGCCCAAAACTTGCTGTAACTTCCAAAATCATTTAAATACATGATGACAAGACTAATAAACCAAAAATAAACTTCGGCATTAGGCCTGACCATCCCTAACTGATATTGACATTCTATCAAACTCTTGGCATCAATGTAATCTATAGGTCTAAGATACAAGACAGAACATGAATGACTAAAAAATCTCATGAAACATGATAAGAAGGATCACCACCTTCTCCCTTGAACTATTATGACATCATTTAGGTCTTGCATCCATCATTTTAACCATTATAAGTAAATACATGAAGTAACCATGACATGAACCTGTCGATTAACAATGGTTATAAACATAAAACCATGGAAACAACAGTGAGATAACAACAATTAAATCCACATATAAACAAGTACGAAAGAAAGAGAAATTAGCTTTTATTAACCATAGGAAAATCTGACTAGGTTCGGGACTTCCACATACCACCCGACCGTAGACATGGCTGAACCAAATATTTCTTTCAGCCAGTCACCCCTGTGACATATTCCAAGCATGAATGTGGGATCTCATGGATAAACCAATCCAAAAACAACCAAGAGAATCCAAAGTTTAAACCACCTCCACCTCCACCCTCTCCAAACCATGATCACACCAAAGCTGGTGCTCCAATCACAAAACTAAACCAAACTTGGAATGCCATCTAGAATCCATCACCATCCTTGAGGAATTTTCCGTCTCCTTGTCTCTCAGGATTTACTGCAATCTAATCTTGGATCACTAGGCCCTAAACCGAGACACCAACCTGTTATGCTTTACCTCAATCCACACTGGATAACTAGGCCCTAAACCGAGACTCCTTTGTTATGCTTTACCGTGTTTCCCGCCAAAACCAATTAAGGGATTCCTAGGCCTTTGGGAATTAACCTTGAAACCACCTCCGCCCTGGATTTTGAAATCCATCCAGAAATTCCAAATCTCAAAATTGAGATAAACATCCCAACATACCATGGAATCCAGAAAAGGAAGGGCTAGGCTAAAAAACATTGTCATAACCTGACAAAACCATCCACTGATAACAAGAGAACATACACCAACATGCAAATCCATGCATGTCAAAACCAGATAGGAAATCACACATGAAATATGTTACCTGCAAGTATTCCTACTAAAGCTGCTTGATCCTGCTCTTCCTACTTGATCCTTTCTTTCCTCCCTTCCCTTTTTCTTGCGTTTCCTTCCTTCCTCCAAAGCTAGAGTACTCCAAGAAAATTCTAAGTGTCTAAGAGAGAGAGAGAGGGAGAGAGAATAATGAGAGAGCTCCAAAACTAAATTGACAAAAATGTTACCAACTGATCCTCAGAATCCTTTTAATCAATTAGGCCTCTATTTTCTTCATTTACCATTATTTTCCTTCATTTTCCTCCTCACATGCAACCTGTGACCTTTCACCTTACTTTTCTCCCAATTTCCTTTTTTTCATAAATAAAATGTGGCAAAAATACATTTTTGCCTTTTTATGCCTTTGCTAATTTCCTTTACCATAAACACATCCAGTCTTTTTATGCCTTTGCTAATTTCCTTTACCATAAACACATCCAATGATGCCCATTAGGATATCTTTTCCTAACATTCAACTTTGAATACATGTCCCTTACCCATGGTCTTATTTTGCCTTTATTAACTTTTATTACATGGAATTTTCACTAAGGCTGTTACAGAACGCTCCCCCTTGGGGAACACCATCCTCGGTGTTAAACCACACCAAGACCTTAGTGAAATCGTTGAAAAGAAAGCATACTACCCATGGAGCTTTATAACTTAGCTTGTTGCAGTATTTACAATGAAAGACCTGCTAAAAAAAAAAACACCATGACAACATGGAAAGATAAAAACCATACCACTTATTAGAGCTTTATAACTTAGATCATGTCGGTATTTACATCCATATATATACATATATACCCAAACATCAACAAAACATATGCCAAATACATACTGAACATCAAACCAAAATTGCTTTGCCTTAACCAGCAAACAATGAAGTATACGTGGCCTACATCTAATCTGCCATCTCCCATGTAGCTTCTTCAGGCCCAAAGAGTTTCCACTGCATTTTAACTTGCTCTATGGCTTTATTCCTGAGCATGATATGCTTCCATTTGCAATATACACTGAGGCTTCGACTGGAACTCTCCTTCTTGCTCCACCTGCAATACAAAATAATCAATAACATGATCAACATCCTTTATATACCTCTTAAGAAATGAAATATAGAGAACATCATGGAATTTCACTGTTGGAGGTAGTGCAAGTCGATAGGCCAGTCCAACCCTCTTAAGGATCTCAAAAGGCCCGCAATACCATGGTGCCAATTTGGCACATGATACAATCCTCAAAGAGCTCTTCTTAGGATTGATGCACAAATACACATGCTCCCCAACCTGAAATTCCTTGAATAACTTGTGCTGGTCCGGATAAATCTTCTGTCTATCCTGTGCTGCATTTAGATTATTCCTTATAACCCACATTTCATGTTCCATGTCTGCCAACATATTCGGTCCAAATGAGTAACCTATTCATTGGATCACTCCAACTGATGGGAGTATTACAACTCTGTCCATACAATTCCTCGAAAGGACTCATCCTCAATGAATCCTGATAACCATTTTTGTATTCGAACTCAACCAATGGAAGATACTCCTCCCATTTCCTCTACTGGTGCATCACGTACATCCTCATCATATCCTCCAAGATCTTGTTGACCCTCTCTATTTGTCCTTATGTTTGCAAATGATAAGTTGTATTGAAGGCAAACTATGTACCCAAACTCGCAAATCTCCTTCTAAAACTTGGAAGTGAACTTTGCATCCTTGTCCAAAACAATCTTCTTTGGAACACCATGTAATCTCACTATCTCTCTGATGAAAACCTACTGTTGAGTCCCAAACCTGCAGTTCCCTATATACCCTTTCAGCCTTCTTTTTACATTTACTTCATCCACCAAGCTGTCAAATCATTGCATATTAGTCTAAAAAGAGCTTATGAAATGGTTTCCTAACTATGTTTATGACTGTTGTTTGATTTAAATTTTTGTTCAAACAGCTGCAGAAACTTGTCACTTTCTGCAGCCAGCCCAAGTTTCCACAACCATTTTGTTAAAGGCTATGTTACAGGTGTCCAATGGAGAAACCGGCCACATGGGCAAGCTGCAAGTGACGTGTACATGGAGTGTGTCCCCTCAATTCAGCCAAATCACTCATAAACGGTCATGGTCAACGACGGTCAAAGGAAGGGCCAAATGAGGAGTTTTGCGGTGGCACGGCTTTGTTTGCCCACGTGAAGGTTTGCGTGGCTCGATCCTTAGTTTCCGGAGGTACTGGCACAATTGTAGATCAGCCCGTGAACTGAATCGAGCAGCCACCACTCCATGGATTCAACTGTCATAATGACCATAACGCTAGATCTCAGGCCGTGGAGATTTACGTGTCTCTTGGCAGCATAAAATCTAGGAATTAGTTGCAACATTTTCACTTATAAATAACGTGTTGATATACGCTGGATAGCTAGCTTTTGGGAGATGCAATTTTGACTGTTGTTATCAACCCACTGTACTATACTTTACTTTGTTTTATTACTGCACTTTAATATATGAGAAGACATCATTCCTGAATTCGATTTGTGACTAAGTAATTGACTAGCCGAGGTTGCAGAGGGCCCTTGTACACCAAATCTTTGTATAGTTTCTTACTTGCTTTCATTTACTGTTTTTTATAATCATTGCTTGTATATATATTGTGTTGTTCTGATGTTCATTGCTGTCCATATTTCCTTTATTTTTCATAACTGTTAGCTGATCAGTGCTTCTTTTACAGGTTTTTGTAGGCAACCCGGGAAAATTTACATATTTTTGTTAACTACTGACATGAGATCATCTTGTCCTTTCTGCTGATTTTCATTTACTGAGTTTAATTCCAGCATTGTCATTTCTTTCAAGTTTTGTTTTGCTTATTTACTTTTCTGCCACTTAGACATCATATTACTTACCTATTTATGATTTCCTTTTTATAGCCAAGCGACTCAATTAGTAAGGAATCAGAATATTACTTGCTGTATTATGATTTAGTTTTCTTTCCTGCAAGTTAGAGATTGAATTACTTATGTCATTTTCAAGAGTTGAAATATGAATGAGTAGTTAAATCTTATTTTCCTTTTATGCAATTTAATTTCCTGCAATTTAGATATCATATTACTCAGATTGTTTATGATTACTTCCTATAGCCGGAGCAAGTCGAAAGGTGAAGGGTCAGAATATGGGTTGAAGTAGTGTGATTTAGTTTGCTTTGCTTTCAGTCTCTGAGTTGCTTTAAGTTCAATTTTTATTTTCTTTTTCATACAGCAGTAAGGATACTGGGCCATTGTCACTAGTTCACTGTTTTGGTACATTTAGTTCCTTTTGAGAATTGATTTCATTACAGTCAGTTTGGAAACCTTCTTTTTGAGAACTTTTAAGTTTGGAAAATCATTGTAGAAATCACCATTACCATCCATACTTAACTTTCAATTTCGCCATCTCACACTAGGGAATCCACAGAAGATAAACCCAAAAACAAACTAAAAAAAAAACTCAAAAACGACAAAAGAATAAGAAAACGGTTATCTTGCACATACAGTGCACTTCACTTCATCAGTTTACGAATCCCAGATTGATATTTTAAATAGAAATTTAGGACATACTAAATTGACCAAAAACCTATGCCACCTCATTGGATGAATATGTAGTTTTCACTGGAATGAAGCGAGCTACCTTGCTCAACCTGTCTACCACGACCATAATAGAATCATGTTGTCTCATTGTCCTCAGAAGAACTGTAATGAAATCCATGGAAATGACCTCCCATTTCCATTCTGAAATCACAATAGGATGTAGTAGACCACCTGGATGCTTACATTCTATCTTTACCTGTTGACAATCTAAACATCTAGCAATGAAATTTGCCACTCCCTTCTTCAGATTTGACCAATAGTAGAAATTCTTCACCGTCGTTAATGTCTTTTGAGATCTTGGGTGACTCGAGTATGGATTCACATGAAACTCCCTCAAGATAAGATTCTTGAGCTCTCTGCAATTCGACACATAGATCATATACCTGAATATCACCAAACCATCTGCCGTGAGATGATAGTCTGCATCTTGATTAACTGTAACTATAACTATACATGTGCCTGTGCCTGTATTTGTACTCTGGTGTAACCTATGCATGATCTCCATGTACTTGTCATTCTGCTATCCTTCCTGCAATATCCTATCCTATAACTTTGGCCCATAAGAGCTCATAGTTGTTATATGATTTACCTATACCTTCCTCCTAAGAGCATCCGCAACTCGGTTCTCCTTTCCTTTGATGTATTTGATCTCGAGGTCGAACTCACTAAGGGTGGCCAACCATCTAGCTTGCCTGGAATTTAGATTCGGTTGGTCAAAAAAATATCTCAACCCACTTTGATCACTTATCAATACAAACCTCCTGCCAAAAAGATAGTGCCTCCACATCTTCAATGCATGTCTGATCAGTGCTAGCTCAAGATCATGCGTCGGATAGTTCTTCTCGTGCTCATTTAGTTTCCGTGACTCATAACACACTACTTGTCCTTCTTGCATGAGAACTCCACCAAGTCCTCTCTTGCAATCATTTGTACACTCTACAAACTCCTTGTCCAGATCTACAATATTTAGAATTGGTGCATGTTTCAACAACTGCTTGAGATGCTCAAAACTAGTTGCACATTCTTCTGTCCCTTCAAACTTGTTACCTTTCCTCTGGAATGATGTGATAGGATATGCAATGCGTGAGAAGTTCTTGATGAACCTCCTGTAGTAACCTGCCAATCCCATGAATGATCTCACCTCATCCACATTCTTAGGAGCTGCCTACTCCATGGTGGCCCTTATCTTTCTGGATCTACTGGTATGCCTTCCTTGGAAACGACATGTCCCAAGTAACGCACCGCTATCTGAAAAAAGTTGCACTTGCTAATCTTAGCATACAACTAATTAGAAATCCCAACACTGTTTCTAATGCTCAACATGTTCATCCTTGTTTTTAGAAGACATCAAAATGTCGTCAATGAATACAATAAAAAACTTGTCCATATAAGTACACAACACACTATTCACCAAACACATAAATGTAGCCGGAGCATTAGTCAAACCAAATGGAACTACAAAAAACTCATAATGTCCATACCTAGTCCTGAACGAAGTCTTGAAGATATCCTCTTCCTTGATGCGTACCTAGTCATATCCCGATCTCAAGTCAACCTTAGAGAACACTCCTGCTCACTTCAACTGTTCAAACAAATCATCAATCTTCGACAATGGGTACTTGTTCTTGATCTTTACCTTGTTCAACTGCCTATAATCAAAGCAAAATTTGAGAGTACCATCTTTCTTCTTTACGAACAACATTGGTGCACCCTAATTGCAATTTCAACTCTACTAGCTCCAGAGTGCTCATCCTGTAAGGTGCCTTCGATGCTGGTGCTGCCCCTGGCACCAACTCAATAGATAAATCTAATTCCCTATGAGGAGGTAACTCTGGAATCTCTGCTAGAAACACATCCTGATACTGTTGAAATACAAGGTACCTCTTGAATATCACTGCATCCTCAATATATTTTCCCTTGTCATTAGATATATGTACTGCAAACATCACACAACCTTTTTTGCTACTATGCTTAGCCTACATAGTGGTAACCATCCTCACTGATGTAGGCTTCTTCCCCTGCAAAGTTCTCTTTTCCCCACTATCATCCACACACTCAATGGCCTTATCGAAGCAATCCACTTTGGTCCTGTGAAGGTACAACCAATCCATAACCAAAAACATACTATACGATCCTAATGGTGGTACATTCAAATGTGTTGCTGTAGGCATACCATTTAACTCAAATTCACAAGATCTTACCCAATGGTGAACTCTCTTCTTTGTACCTATAGCCAATTGTACCAACCAAGATTTTGCATGCACTTATTTTCTCAAACCACACTTATCCACCAGGTGAGGATTAATATAACTATAGTTAGATCTAGGATCAATCAAAATAGAAACAACTTGATCACAAAGCTTACCATCCATCTCAATGATAGATTCCTGATGACCCTCTTGTTTATTGTCCACAATCACATAGATCTAAGGAATGCTATGACCAATATCACCAACTATATGTGCCTCCTTAGCACTATAGATCTGGAGTCTACCACCATGATACTGCGGACAATCCCTCTTACAATGATCCTTGCCACATATCCAACACAAGAATGGTTCTCTACCACCGCCTCTAACCCGCTGCTCTGCATATCCCTTCTCAGCTGTATTTAACTTCTTGTAAGGGACTACATTTTCTTTCTCACTTTGGTGGCCATTTTCCTTTAGCTTTCTCATTTCCTTTCAAGTCACACTTAGGCTCAACTTTGCGCTTCGACTACTTATAACAACATTTCAACTTTTTGATGGCCTCCTCTAATGATCTAGGGTCATTGAATTCAATCCAGTCTCTATATGCTACTGAAACTCTACTAATGAATCTATAAACCTTAGCCTTCTCCTCGAGGTAAGGCACATATCTCAACAACTCCAATAACTTGCTAGTATACTCATCATTTGTCATGGAACCCATCTGCAACTCATAAAACGCCTTACCTCTGTCACCGAAGTATGTCTTTGACAAGTACTTCTTCTTAAAGAGCCTCTAAAACTCATGACAAGTCAAATCATCCTGATGTATACCTTTAACATTCTTCACATCTTCCCACCAAATACCTGCTTTACCTTTGAGACTGAAAATAGCTATCTTTGCTTTCATGTTTTCTGAATACTCATGCAATCTGAAGAACTTCCTCATACCAAGAAACCATGCTTCTTCATCCTATGATTTCTTCATTTCTCCATCAAATGTAGGTGGCTTTGCTTTCTTAAACTCATCTGGTAAGTATCCCATATCACCCCTCCCATAAGGATGATAACGATGATGATCATGATGCCTCTCCGAACCAGAAGTAGAATAATACTTGTGTCTATCACCTCTCTTATCCAGAGTGTCCAACAACTTGCCATCTCTGATCATGTCATCTCGGTTTGACTTGTGACCACCATAAGACCTGCTACCATATTCCCCATTAGTTATTTCCTCCTTCTCATGGCTAATCCAAAGTGGTCCTTGTCACTGCAATTATGACAAACTTTGAAGTAGTATTGCATTAGCCTCTGATCGTTTCTCTTGTGCCTGCATGCTTTTGTCATTGTCCGATTTACAAATCCTTATTTCTTCCTTAAAGCTTCGCAATGTATCTGCCAAATCAGAAGAGTTCCTAAAATGACACTGCTCATCCAATTCGTAGGGAGAGTCTTTGTAGTGTACCATATTTCTAGGCATTTTGATCTCTTTCCTACAAGCCATACTATGTCAGCTAAACCAAATCACAATAATTCAATGTACCTTAGTATACTTCCAGGAGGATACCTTGTCTGCAAGATCAACAAATCAACATGATACATGTACAATATAATCATGAACGCATATAAAATATAACATATATGCATGTAACCATATGATAATTATTCTAGCTAGAGTCTAGTCATTAGTGCATGACCATATCAGCTACACATGCCATGACCTCATACATGACAACAAAAACCATATCATTGTATACTGATCATACGCAAACATAAACAACATGTACCCAATCATACACCCATTACAATGCACTTCACATAACAAAATCCTTATTCCCATGGCGACATCACTATGACCATGACCAACACCATGCATATGAAACAAGCATTCAAGGATGACTGACACACGTGAAACTGAAATGAATGCATGACAAACACACTGTCCATCTAGTCCGAGGGGTGAACCATGCTCAGATACCAACTTGTAACCACCCTCCTCCCACATATACCCAAGTAACCGGCCAACCGGGGTAAACATGTGACGAGAGGCTACTATGATAGGATTCAACCTCCTTGGTGACCTTAAATAAATGGAATCGATGGAAACACATCAACCATACCTTCCACATCAACAAAAATACTCCCAGGAGGCAACCCAACCACTCAGACATCTTGCCCTGGGTCCCACTGACTTTTTAGACCTCTTGACTTCTGGACGCTCTCATGCTATGGGAATTCCAGTGTCTAGGGACCTCTGGATGCTCCCACAAGCCTGCATGCCTGCACCTAGGGTCCTTTCCCAGCAGACCTATGCCAGGGTCCGCAAAAGTTAAGGCACTTTTCTAGCCCAGATTTCTGGTCACTGCCCAAAACTTGCTGTAGCTTCCAGAATCCATCAAACACATGATGACAAGACTAATAAACCAAAAATCAACTTTAGGACTAGGCCTGATCATCCCCAACCAAGACTGACATTATGTCAAACACTTGGCATCAATGCAATCTATAGGTCCAGGATATAAGAAAAAACATGAATGACTAAAAACTCTTATGAAACATGACAAGAAGGATCATCACCTTCTCCCTTGAACTATTACGCCATCAATTAGGTCTTGCATACATCATTTTAACCATTACAAGTAAATACATGAAGTAACCATAACATGAACTAATCAATTAACTATGTTATAACCAACATAAAACCATGGAAATAACAATGAGATAACAACCATTAAATCCACATATAAAAAATTACAAAAGCAAAAGAACTTAGATTTTATTAACCATAAGCAAATCTGACCAGGTTAAGAATTCCACGTATGACCCGACCATAGACATGCCGAACCAAATCTTTCTTTCAACCAGTCACCCCCATGCCATATTCCAAGCATGAATGTGGGATCTCATAATAAACCAATCCAAAAAAAACCAAGGGAATCCAAAGGTTAAACCACCTCCACCCTCACCAAACTGTGATCACACCAAAATTGGTGCTTCGATCACAAAACCAAACCGAACTTGGTATGCCATCCATAATCCGTCACTATCCTTGAGGAATTTTCTATCTCCTTATCTCTCAGGCTTTACGACAATCCAATCCCTTTTTTCTAGGCCCTAAATCAAGACATCAGCCTCTCAGGATTTACCACAATCCACATCGGATCAATAACCCCTAAATTGAGACTCCTCCCTCAGGCTTTACCATGTATGCCGCCAAAACTGGTCAAGTAATTCCTAGGTCTTTGGGAATGAACCTTAAGGCCACATTTTCCCCAGATTTTGAAATCTATCCGACAATTCCAAAGCTCAAAACTTGATTAAACATTCCAACACCCCATGGCATCAACAAAGGAAAGTCTAGGCTGAAAACCATTGTCATAACCTGACAAAACAATTCCACTGACAACAAGAGAACCATACACCAACATGCAAAGCCATGCATGTCAAAACCAACTAGGAAATCACACATGCAATATGTTACCTACAAGTATTCCTACTGAAGCTGCTTGATCCTTGCTTTCCTTCCTTCCCTTTTTCTTGCTTTTACTTCTTTGCTCCAAAGCTACAATGCTCCAAGAAAACTCTAAGTGTCCAAGAGTGAGAGAGAGAGAGAGAATAATGAGAGAGCTCAAAAAATGAATTGAAAAAAGGTTACCAACTGATCCTCAAAACCCTTTTTATCAATTAGGCCTATATTTTATTCATTTTCCATTATTTTCCTTCATTTCCCTCCTCAAATGCAACCTGTGACCTTTCACCTTACTTTTCTCCTAATTTCCTTTATTTTCATAAATAAAATGTGCCAAAAATGTCTTTTTTCCTTTTTATGCCTTTGCCTTTGCCTTTTCCAATTTACTTTAGCCATAAACACATCCAGTGATGCTTACTAGGGTATCTTTGCCCAACATTCAACTTGGAATATGTGTCCCTTACCCATGTTCTTATTTTTCCTTTATTAACTTTTATTACATGGAATTTTCACTAGGGATGTTACACCTGTAAAGATAAATCCCTCAAAAGGGCGTCTTCATTAATAGTAGAAAGACCAATCTTGAAGGAAAAGGTGATAACCAGTCATCCCTCATTAACTTCTATTACTAACAACCCCATCAAATTTTAAACTAACTCACTCTCCTATAATAAAATATAAAGTAACGATCTTCCTAATGTGATCACCCATTAGCTTGCTGTGATATGAAATGTGCATGTTATCATGTATTACTTTTTTAGTAACAATATTTTAGTGTTCATCCTTTAGGCTTAAGTAGTTGGATTGTTTCTTTAGTGCTATTGTCTCTTTTGGATGAACTGTGATGGTCACGCCTACTTTTCTTTAATCTAAACTATAGAAGTGTACTAGGTTTTCATTCAAAACAACCAATATAAAACTCAATATATCTTTCCACAATATTATAAAGTCATAGACCTAATTTTTATATTTTTCTTGACCGCATGCCCCACATTTATTAAGGATTTCTTAAATTTAGGTGTATGGATTATTATGTTGTTTAAATATTATACGAACAAAAAATTCTTTGGAGATTTTTAATATAGTCTAGGGTTACCATTGTGCATGTAGAAGGGTCCTTGCCCCTTACATGGTCTATGAGGATGAAAATTGCAATGGGTGCAGCCAAGAGCCTAACATTTCTTCGTGGAGGAGCTAAAAGGCATGTGATTCATCAGGATTTTAAGATGTCCAACATCCTATTGGATTTGGTTTGTCCCTTGAACGCCAAATAATTTAAATTACTAAGCATTGGCAAAATATGAATTGTAAGTCTTTATTTGACTAAGAGACTATGAACTATGATGAGTTCATTCTATGACTGAAGACATGTATACCTCATGCAAGAATACAATGCCAACTTTCTGACTTTGGTCTAGAAAAAGATGGACTTGAAGGAGACAAAACTCATGTTTCTATGATGAGTCATTGGAACTTATGACTATGCAACTCCTGAGTATGTAATGACTAGTAAGCATTCTTGACAACTTATATGTTCTAAGTTAACTTGTGTTCAATCTCATTAGCTCTAAAAGTTTTCAGAAATTGGCTGCATAATTTCAATTGATTTATTCTCATGATAGGTTATCTTGAGTATGCAACCTATTGAGGGTGGAAAGTGATGTGTATTTCTCACGGGCCTAGAAAAACTAGGGTGAAAGGTTTTATTTACAGCATTTATGAAGTATGTGGTTGAAAGTAATGGGAACATCTTATATGTTTCATCAATGTGTTGCGTAAACCTATGAATTTAGTAGTGGATAGGAATAGGAAAGATATGGAAATGGAAAAATAAAGGAAATTAGGAAGCAAGGAAACTTGATGCCGAAAGATACTAGGATGTTGAATATGGAGCAATTATGGAACCATGGGCATATTGTGTGGATCACTAGATACAATAGTAGGAGAAGATTATAATTCAATTTCAGATATATGTCAGAGAACTAAGATATTTTCATGGGTTGCTAGCTATAGTTATTGATAATGGGAAATTGGGTATATATGATGCAACACGTAACTGAGAAAAACTAAATTAAATTGGTTGTAGACTCTCACTTATGAATTATCCAAACATGTAGTTATTCTTTTAAGTTTTCTCCATAATCATCATTTTCCTTTGAGAAAAAATTCAAGCCAAATCACTTTTTTGGTTCCCTAGGATGTATTTCATAGCAGAAAATTTGGAATTCTATTCCCTATTCCCTTGACAGTCATAATGACTCCCATCAATCATTTCCTTGTATGGTTTCTCTCGGACATTGGTTCAGAGATATCCATTGGGACATCTAGAAAAATGGTTAACTAAGGTGATCTTTTGGACCCTAGTGGAGAAGACTTAGGTCTATACTTGAGTGGTGAAGGTTGTTGGTATGATCCCTTAGACTTACCAGTTCCTCTCTTAAGGAGTTGTTTACTCCAATATCTGGTAGATGGGTATGCCCTTTTGGGAATATTAACCATTTTCAGCAGATATATGACAAACCAGATAATTCCTGATTTTTTGTTATTGTGAACAATGCTACATATAATTCACTGTCAAACAGGATCAACAATGTAATTTCATTAAAGCCTTAAAAATTAACATGATTGCTTTATGCCAGCCTAGCATGCAAGTCAGTCTTGAATCCTAATATAATATCCTCGGCCAAAATTAACATAAATGTCAAACACATTTTTGGGAGGTGATTTTTATTTTTTATTTTTTAAATTGCCAACTTAGTATCAATTTTGATATCTAAATGTCGCAATTTTGATGCCCAAATGTCGAAATTGCTATGCAGAGAATGTCACAATTTCCAACTTCATCGCAATTTTGTCGCCCAAACGTCGCAATTTCTATGCATAAAACATCACAATTGCCAATCGTGTCACAATTTCTACATCTAAACATCGTAATTTTGACGCTCAAATGTCACAATTTCTATGCAGAAAAAGACACAAACATGTTGTCTTCAAATGAGATGTGATGACATTTTTTTGTCGAAATAACAACACTAAAAATTACGATGGCAATGACCATCGAACTTTCAATAATCAAGGAGATATAAGAAATACGATTGTAAAATGTTCGACGTTTCGTGAAAGCCATTTTTCTTTTGTTAGAGCTATGAATGCTCATCATAAGAAAGACAAAGAGCCATCACAAGTTAGTGCTATATGTAGTAGTGATAGTGCAAGATGTGGGTATGTTAGGATATAGGGGATGAGGTGGTATGGGCTCATACCCTTGATATAACATCTCATTTGGATAATCAACTAGTTAGTCCATAAGAGGAAGATCTTCCCAATAAATTTCATGAACCCTCAAATGCACTTAATATTGGAGGTGAAGTCTTGGATTTGGGTAAGCCACTCCTTTACCCCTCTCCCGTTACTCATTATTTTGATATGGAAATGCAATGTGGATCCCTAAGGTAATTTCCATTTGCTATAAAGTACGTAAATTATAAGGAAATTATTTCTAGTTTTTTCTTTTTCTTTTGGGACCACAACCATCTACTCTAATTTTGTAAATGCAAGCAATTAATCTAGTGATTATTCTATGTTGTCCTCTAATGAAGAACCTCCTATGGTTCCTCTTTCCTTGCCTACTGCTCAAGCTAGCCCATTACACCTTTCATGGCTCAAATATTACCTACACTCAAAATATAAGGGATATCACCCCCTCTTACAAGGCATTAAAATTGGTCTGGGCTCCTTCAAGGACAAGGATTTTAAGCCTTCCTAGAGGGAACGGAAATCCCTCTATTCTTTGGCTCACAAATACAATTTAGAAGTTCAAACTAGGAAACGATGATCTCTTAGTGAATCCCTTAGAGAAAAAATATAAGGAAGGAGACTTTGTGATCATTATCTCCTTAAGTTATAGAGGGCTATCCAATCCATCCAAAAAAAAAATGGTCATCAAAATATTGGTGGACACTAGCAACCCATTAATCTTGTTCTTGTAAGAAACAATGATGGATAGAGATAGAGCAATAAAAAAAAATTGTTGTTATTTTCTAGATGGGATTTCTTAGCCATGGATACAATGGAGAGGTCAAGGGGGATTATTATAATATGGAAGAAGAATTTGATGTATGTAATAAACTCCTAGGCCATTTAGGAAGGTCTAGGTACCTCCTTCCTCTAATGTGATCTCGACATATAATTCAATTTGGGATATCATGTCCCAAAAATCCCTTCTAAAGATTAATGTAGTATTGATAGAAGGGAACTAAAATTCACATTAATGGCCTATGAAACATGGGATCTATCAAACCATTTGGACCTTCTAGTTGATTTCATCATTTCATATTTGAACACAAGAAAACTACTTAAAATTCAACCAATGAAGCTCTTCACAACTTGGAGAAACATGCCATTGAGGGAGATGAGGGCTATGTTGGTATTATGGTTCATGAGTTTTCCTTGATGTCAACCTCATCATAGTTTGTATGTCCCCATGGATTGTATCGATTTCTTGTTCACGATGGTTAACAATTGTAGTGCAGGGGTGAAGTGTAAAATACATGATTGATGTTTGAGTGTAGGAAGTTGTAGAGGCTTGCAAGGTGATACATGGATTGAAAAACCTTGAACAAGTGTTGAAGAGCACGAGGAAGAAGATTGGCAAGTTCTGGATTGAATAAAGGAGGAGTTTCCCTACATTAAGCCTCATCCACACAGAGGAAGGCTCAGCTACTTGGATGGAAGGTTACAACCACTAGGAAGGTTTGTTAACAGGGAAACAGGGAAGGTTTCAGCCGAAATTTCTCCTCATTATCTGTACGACCATGCCTGTAGGTGGAAAATATAAAAAAACCAAGAGATAAACCAAGGTTTCACCCATTGAATCTATGCGTGCTGGGCTGGATTGATATGGTCAAGCATCTAGTAAATTAAAACCATAGTTTTTACATGTGGTATTGAGAGATCAAAAAGCTATAAAACGAGGATTAAGTAGGAGCATTTGCTGTGTGCATTCGATGGGTTTTCTATGTTTGTTTTATTTTTGAATTGGAGCACACAAGGGCACTTATAGCAGATTTAGATCTTAGAGATATGAAATTGTGAAGCTAATTCAAGAAAGGGATGATGATAAATTCACTTGTTGCTAATTGTTCTGATTGTAGGGAGTAGTAAGAGATCAATAATCAATGATTTTTTTTTTTTTTTTTTTTTTTTTAAACATAAATTGTTATTTTTATTGAAGGTAAAAAGGTTGGCTAGAGCCTAATCAACCCCTATTACATCAAACTTTTCCAAGTCCTGGAAGGCCAAGAATCTATTCTTGAATGGTTGGGATGGCAACTACCAGTGTAAGGGATATGGTGCCATACGGGTGCTTCGTCATTCCTTGTAAATTCTCCTTGGGATAAGTGACATATCAGATTTTCCCTTTCGTTCGCTTCCTTGTTTAGAATTCGAAGGATATGGTAGAAGGAGATGGAGGTGTAGTTCTGCATCACTTTTCGGAGTCTCTGCAAGGTCTTGTTTAGTCCCAAGTTGTTGAAGTAGTCTTCCTTGTGTAAGGTTTTTATCACAATCTCCAAGTCTCCGAAGACTTGAATGTCTTTGTCGTCGTTCTCTTGAGCAAGGTGGCAAGATTTGAGAAGTGCTAATATTTCTGCCTGGTTGTTGGTGTTATGCCCTAGGCCCCAACTAAAGTTGTGTTTAACGTGACCGTCTCGGGCATAGATTGCTCCCCTTGCTTCTGAGATCCCTGGGTTTCCTTTGGACACAACATCAAAGAAAACCGTGGCTTTACCCTAGTTCTTCCACCACTTTTGGAATTCTGCTTCAGTGCTTCGAAGTCGCCACTTTGGATCGGGGCTAGGTTGAGGGGGTTTCTTTTTGTTCCTAGCTTGTTTCAGAGGCGAGCCGAGCCAAGTGATATCTTCTAGGAGAAGCGAGCTATCTAGCTTGAAGAGTCGATTCTCCATTGTCTCCAATAGAAAGGCTTTGGATTTGGAAGCAACAATTGTGGATGAGGGCAAGCTGTTTTGAAAGATGAAATAATTTATGGCTAACTAGACTTCCCAACAAATGTATTTTGGTATTGCGTACCAGATTTTGGACCAAGAAGATTTTGTCTTCATCGTATGGGGGTATTGGTCTTTCCAAGTGACAAATAAATTAACTACTATGATCTGTGAAGGAGTTTGGGCATTTAGCCCCTGGAGCGCCTGTGTTTAGACTTCTTGAGTGAAGTGGCAGTCAATAAACAGATGATCCATTGTTTCCTGAGCCACACAACAGAGAGGGCTTTTATGTGGCCCGATGATTCCTCATTTTTCTAAGTTATCCCTACTCAAGACTCTTCTGTGCATGAGGGTCCAGCTAAAAAAGTTGATCTTTTGGAGACCAACGGATCCCAAACTTGCTGCCATAGTGTGGGGGTGTGAATCTGGATAGGTTGGGCTTGAAGAGATACGAAACCCATTGGCGGTGTGTAAACACAGGATTTCCCCCAACCCCACTTATCCCTTGTACGCAAATGCACCGGTGCCAAGCCTGAGAGCATAGCCATACGAGAATTCTATTGCATTTGCAATATGTCTGGAGGGTGCAGGAGTGCCCAAGAAAGCCAGTTTCCACTGAGATCCCAAGCAGAGATATCTGCCAGCTTGTGGATGCCATGCTGAATAAGCCATGCATGGAGATCAATGAAATCATAAGAGTTTTTAAGGGGTTGAAGGCCCATGATTTTATCCTCCCACAACATGATTCTTTTCCCATTTCCAGGAATTTTGTACAGTTTCTCTTTGAAGGACTCCCATGCTCGACTACAAAGCTTCCATAGAGTGGTTCCTTTTATGGAAGTACCTTCCTCCATATTGTTTATTGAAAGCCCGTGTAGATATTTTCTGATGAGCACTTGGCTTACTGGATGTCGGTGATTTGAGAATATCTTCCATAAGATCTTTCCTCCCAAGGCCAGGGTGGCCAGCCCAGGGTTTCTTACCTGAAGACCCCCTTTTGATAAAGGCCTTTTCACAGTATCCCAGCTTACCAAATGATTTTTTTTTGGTTCCCCTTTCCTCCTTACCACAAGAAATTTGGAGTCAGTTTGGAGCGCTGCTCAGTGATCATCTTTGGGGCCAAAAGGAACAAGGCCTGATATATAGGTAGGGAGGAGATTACAGATTTAATTAGAGTAAGCTTCCTTACTGTGGTGAGCCACTGGCCATCCCACCCTGTTATTTTTTGCTTAATTTTACTGATGATTTCCAACCAGTGA
Organism: Pinus taeda; assembly: GCA_000404065.3. Classification (NCBI taxonomy): domain Eukaryota; kingdom Viridiplantae; phylum Streptophyta; class Pinopsida; order Pinales; family Pinaceae; genus Pinus; species Pinus taeda. The sequence continues at coordinate 247,338 of APFE030634488.1, read as the reverse complement.
GAGGCCTTGCTGGTTCCCAGTGTTAATGGCAGCCCTAAGTACTTGATTTTTTCCCAGGTGGCAAAGCCCGTGAACCCTAGGGAATGGGCGATTCGGTGGATGGTTTGTTGGTATACCTTCCAACCATACACCACACTTTTCCTTTTATTAACAAGAGCTCTGGAGACTCTACATAAGCTTTGGATGACTTCGTTGAAGGCCCTTGCAATTTTAAGGAAGCGCCTCACAAAAGAAGAGATTCATCTGTGAATAGAGCATGGTTGATTGGATCTATTCCTCTCATCGCCCCGATGCCTGGAAGTGTCCCAACTAACTTCTCTACTGTCAACTTACGACCAAGAGAGTCTAAAATTAGAATGTACAGGAAGGGGGACAGAGGGCAACCTTGCCTTATGCCCCTCGAAGCTTGGAAATATATGGTCAACTTGCCATTTACTAGAGGGGCGATCCATGACTTTCCTATGCGAGCTTTAATCAACCTTACACAATCAGAGATGAAACCAAAAGAAGAAAGAACTTGGAAAGGAAGGAGTGCCTTATCTGCTCAAAGGCATTAGCCATATCTAGCTTTATAAGCATCCCTTGCTCTTGGTGTTGGTGGCTGGAGTGAATGGTTTCCTACACTAGAATCACGTTATCCAAGATGTGCACACCTTTAACAAACCCTCCTTGACTGGGAGAGGTGAGATTTTCCAGAAAAGGCTTTATTTTGTTCGCAAGGAGTTGGTAAGTATTTTACAAGAGGCATTGCAGAGCGAAATAGGCCTGAAGCGATAGAAAGACCCTGTGTTCGCCTCTTTTGGAATTAGATCTAGGAAAGTGGAGTTTGTGCTCCCTCCCAGTTTGGATTTTTGGAGGAATCCTTTGATCATTCAAAACAAATCAGCCTTGATGATATTCTAGAAAATTCTGTAGAAGTGGATGGAGAAACCATCGGGCCCTCGAGCTTTGTCTAGCTCCATCCCCCAGATGACATTGCTGATTTCTTCTTTAGTGAAAATCTTCAAGAGACTTGAGTTATCCTCCTTGTTTACCATGCTTGGGACGTGAGTGAGGAGTTCTACAGATTCCTCCTCAGATTCCAATCCATCTTCTTTGTAGAGCTGCTGAAAGTGAGAGGTTGCAACCTCTTTTAATTGAGCCGTTCTTTTGTGGATAGTCCCATTGGGGGAGGTAATTTCAATAATATAGTTTTGAGAGAGGTGAGCTCTAAATTTCTTGTGGAAGAAGGAGGTGTTTTTGTCATAGGATTCTAGACGAGATTTGAGCCTCAAATGTTCTTCCCCTATTCTGAAAGAGAAAAAGGTGATGAGTTATGCTTCTTGCTCCTTTTGAATTTCTATATAGGCAATGTTTTGCTGCTCCAGGTCCAATTGCAGATCTAGGAGCTACTCGGTGGTCTGATTTCTGTAGAAAGAGGGGGAGTGTGAAGGCTTTTTTATCCACTCTTTCAAGGCTGTTTTGGTATTAAATCAATGAAATATTTTAATCAATGAAGCTTTCAATTGAATTAGTTGCACTGTGTTTATAATTTCTCACTATATTATAATGCATAGATTGTTTTGATAATACGACAATAGATCAACATGAAAATAACGAATGACAACATGTGTTAAATTTTTTGAATGAAAATGATAAGGGTAGATGTCCTTGAACCTATTATGTTTGGGTGAAAAATATTGTTTGAGTTACCACTGTATGTCTTATACATGATTGCAGAGATTATTATTTTGTAGAGTGTTGTAACATTATTTGGTTTTGATAAGTTAGTATATTAGCCAAAAATAATTTTAAAATGTTAAGTTAGGATATGGATGCAAAAGAAAGAAAAGTTAAAATGTTAGGCCAATTTAATGTTTTATAGGCATCCATATCAATAAAATGATAGGTGTTAGCTGCCCTAAAAAAATAAGGCAAAAGAGAAATAAAATGTTAGGGAAGCAAAAAAGAAAAGAACGGATTCATTTCATATTTTTATAAATGCATAGGTTTCTAGTCAAAACGTGCCACATTGGGAAATTTCAAATGTTATCTTCATACGCAGAAGGAAAGGGAAAAGGATTAAAATTTCTCTATAAGGTTTTATATCAATTAATTTTGGTGTATTAATCCTTTATTCCTATGTTTTAAACCCCAAAATTACCCCTCCGCTCATATTTTCCTCCATCCACTTATTCCTAAGTTTTATTGCCTCCCCATACATTGCAAATATTCCCCACTATGCAGTAAATTAATTCATGTCGACCCCACTGGGTGCCCCGTCACATCACGTTAACTCTCTGCCACATCTCACTCCATATCCACCCATCTACCAAGATCTAACGACCCACACCGTATTTCAGCCCCCCCTCACCATCTGAACTTACCGTTGGGGGAGTGGGGGAGCTCAGAATGGGCGATATTCGAAATCGCTCCTGCCCCTATGTGTCAACACCACAACTTTTCGGACCCCCCTCGGGCGAAACCACTAACCACTTCCCCCCCCGAAAAGTAGTTTCTCCACCTCCTGATACCACTCTCCTACTCGTTGCGCTCCCACCACTCACCTTCCGTCATGTCATTTTCCATTTAACTCCACCAATTATATCCGTTCCCTCCAAAATTAAGATGTTAAGCAACCAATTGGTTTAGCCATTAATCCATCAAACCCACGCCACCCTCAACGGAAAAACAAGACTGTTATATAAACCTCCCTTTCACTCATTGACTGGTTACTGAATTCATACACTGCCACTGTTATCGCTATGTTACAGGTTTTCTGGACTAAACTCAGACATTTTCACCCGCCAGCGACACAGTCCACTCATTTTTTTAGCCTATTACCGCTGTTCTTGCCCCCAAATCCTGACTCCTCTATGTGTATTGAAGCCTCCAAAATCCAGTTTTCACTACTGTCCTTAGCCTTATCCGAAGATGCCTCTAAAGGATAAGGGACCAGAAGAACCTGTCAATCCTCTAATCTATCCTCCCATTGATTTTCACCAGATCCCTTTGGCTGACAGAGACCATAAAATCCATGAAAATCTTTGCGAATTTGACCTTTTTGAGATGTATTGCTGGCTCGAGGACAAATACGTAGACAAATTCGATGACATTCAGCTGTGGGAATCCAATTTACCCCACTATATTTTTCCTCTTACCCACATCACCCTAGAATTTTTTAGGAAGTGTCATGCCTATTATTTGCCAAGCCAAAGAGCCATCATTGCCCCCACTGGAGAAATCCTGTTCACTATCACTCCTCATGCCATAGGCCAGATGATGCAAGCCCCCACAGTAGAGAATGCAACCCCCTTTTCTTATGAAGCACTTGTTGAATTATACCAGAAATTGGACTTTTCTAAGAGGGCTAAAACCCTTGAACTTTTCTTGACAGAAGATGCCTCATTGCCAAAGAAGATCCTCCCTATCGCTCCTCTATTTTCCTTGAGAGAGCCAAGCAGATTATCAAAATAATATCTTACCTCCTTGGCTACTACTCAAATAAGTGGGTAGATGATGCCATCATAGGATTTTTTCCATTTTCTCTACCGATTCTAAGCCCTCCATCATCTTTAACTTTAGCCAATTGCTTACAGATTCAATTCATGAGAAGTTTATTAAATTTCAGACCGAGGAGGTGTTCAAGTGCCTCTGTGTTAGTCTATATGTTCTTATATTTTCAGGGAGACAACATCAAGCTTGCTTTACAAAAGCTGGATGCAGAAGGGAACCAACAGTCAGTCATCTTTTGGACTACTTGGTGATGAAGGAATAAAAGGAATACACATACAAATAGTTCGTAGAGATGTTTGTCCATCCAACAATTAGTCTCTTAAGTAGCAGAACATAGTCGAGGATTAGTGAGGAAATTAGAAAGGTGTTGCAACTATCAGACCAAGTTCAGATAGGGGATTGGTACCTCTATCAAAACTATATAGAATTGAGAATATTTGGGTGTGAGCTTGCACCTTACAAGCTGCCTAAATTCCTCCCAGTGAGGATTTTTCTCTAGAGCACATAAGGCAGATTCTCAACATGGATGAGATCCACTTTGTATTTTCGAAGAATAAGTCCCAGTTCAAAATTAAAAAACAGATTGGGCCTTTCATTTGCAACAACATGGCAACAGGGGAAGACGTAGATAAGCTACTAAAATAAATGCAGTTCAACCTTAGCTTCACTTGGTCATATAATCCATTAGGGATCATTTATAAATTAAGAGTAGAAACCAAATCTACTTCTTATTTTCACATAGCCAGACCAGAGATAGAAAAGTACAAAAGCTAGCTAGAATGGGTTGAGAATACCCTACAAGAGGTAGAAGAGAAACTGGTATCATCCTCTATAATACAGACTCCTACCATGTAAGAGAAAACAACTAAGAGAAGCAGAGAATAAGATTCCCCTTTAGGGACTGAAATTTTCAGTGAAGGATTCAAAATTATGTATAGAAAGAAGGCCAAGCTTAGTTCCAAACTAAGCCTCAGCAAGGACTCGGAGAAGGAGAACATTATCACCACTAATGAGCCACTCGTTTCCTCATTAGTGGGTGATTAGACCACATTGTCTCCCACTACCTCCATGACTTCACAATATTAGCAACAAATGCATACCAACACATCTACTACAGGGGAGACAGAGAAAAGTATAATGGACATTTTTAGGGACATAAAAGTAAGGAATGAGGCCTTCAATATTAACACCTATAATCAGTTCTAGAAACAAACTTTCGTTTCTCAAAGCAGGCTACTGTCAGCCTTTGATTAAGAGAAAGGTAGAATGAAAATGGCATTCCTCCAAGCACAGGTTCCCTAGCCCAAGGCAACATTAGACTACAAGAAGACAACATTTGAGTTTGATGTGAAGGACATACATCCCATTGACCAAATGGAGATGCACAAGTAGACTGGAGAAATGATTTTCTCCACTATCACTAACACTACTATGAGTTTGTCAAAACTGCAGGTTACATTAGCCAATGTTCAATCCCAACTAAAGATGGAGAAGATATCTGCACTTGTCAAACACACTAGGATCAAAACTCTAGAGGACTTGGTGATTAAAGTGGGTTATGACCCTACAAACATCAATGCTACAGAAGAGCTTGTAAAGAAAAAGAATTTAGATATAGCAGCATTAAGGAAGAAGTTGAAATTATCAGCTATAGAAGATACTCTGGCCAAGGATATTGAAGAAACAGAGACACAAAAGGTAGACATGATGAAGCTCATCATGGAGCATAGTGCACAATTGAATAAAATAGAGACAGAGATGGAAAAAATTATTAAAGAAAAGGAGCAGGCTTCCAAAATGACTGTTGTCCCTTTGGAATTACTCCCTATCACATCCATTCCTACAGTCACATCTTCTGCAACAAGCACAGGAGATGCTGTAGATTAGTTGGCCAATACAGTACAAAACATGTCTCTCTAGAACGAAGAGATCAAAAGGTTGCAGGCTCAAGTCAAACTTCTACAGGATCATCAGACAAAGACTGAGACTTTTCATGCAGCAAAGCTATAGAGAGTTCAAAATTAGATAGAGGCATGGAAGAAGTTAGCAGTTGAGTCTTCTATTGGCTACACACTAGCCCATGTTAAAGAAATCACATGGAACAATATCATTGAAGAAATCGATGAAAATTGGCCATGTATCCAGATTATATTCGAGTAGAAGGAATTGATGGAGAAAGCCAAGCAAACCATTTTTAATATCAATGCTAAATTGGGAGAAATGCTTGCTACATCCAATAGCATCATAAAGTTCCTCAATTCTAAAAACAGATATGAGCTGGATGATCTAGGAGTAGATGACAGAACAGAAACCATCTTAGAGGCAAAGAAACTTCTAACAAAGAAGAACTTGGTTGTACAACTAACAGATAAATGTCACACTCTTGAGGTAGAAATTAACATGTTTTTCACTAGAATAGATGCATTGAACAAGAAAGTTCTGCCTTCTCTATTTTTGATCAATGACAAATTGATGACCAGGGAAGATTACAAAAACAAGTTTCAAGACATTGCAAAGGATACAACTAAGTCTTCCAACATCAAAGGTTCTATGACAGGGAGAGCTTTTTACGAAGCTATCAACAACATAAGTTTTATCCAACACGAGATAAAACACATTTTTGTAGTAAACCCACTTTTGCTCGGTATACTGAGGTAGATGAGATCTACCGCAAGGTAACAAAGATTTCTATTCCAAATTAAGAGTGGTGGGATAAGTTGTGTGAATTCCATGAATAAAAAGACAGATCAACTTCACCACTGAAACACCTGAATAGTGGCCACTCAACAACCATTTTCCTCCAAAGCAGGGCCAGATGTCCAGATTACTTCACCATATTCATTCCTTTTGATCGAATATTTTTTTTTGTTAGTTCAAAGTTAATAATAGAATGCCATGTCACTCATGCATTAATTGTAATATTTTTGTAATTTTGTTTAAATACTTCATTCTGTCGAAGTATTAAGGGTTGAAACCTTGAACAAGTTATCAAGCATATTTGTACTAAGCTGGAGCATTTTTGAGGTAATAAAATATTCTAGATTTGCCTCATAAGGTTTGTCTCTCAGTGAGTTGTATTTCATCTTGTTTATTCATTATGTCTTCATATAAATTAAGTCTTTTGCGGTGATCCGATTTAAAATTTAATTTAATTCTAGTTTCATTTTGAATCCTCTGTGAAGTTGTAATTTAAATAAGAGATAAATTTACAGAACTATTTATTATTGTAAATTCCTCTTTGAGCACAAATTGCACTAGATCTCTGTGATAGTCTGATTATATTTTGTTGATTAAAAAAACACTGTTTTCTTAATTTCTGCTTATAAATGGTTAAATAATTAGTTTGAATATTAAATCAATTATACTTCTCCATATTTTACTTATCCATCCCACTAAAATCAAAATAACCATATGGATTTAAAGAACAACCTTTTATTTTATTAAGAGTCTATCTAAGTTTAAATCACTTGTTTATAAACATTTCACTGGTCATCCAATCATTTAAAACAACAAAATATTATAGATGCTTTGACATAACTAATTGAACTTAGGTTATCTCAAAGGACAACACGGGGATAAGGATTATTATAATGTCTTATATTGAAATTGTCGTGATTGGTAATTATTGGATCTGCCCTTGGTCGTTGGTAGAGGTCCATTGTTTGAGTGGTGTTGTATAGATCTTTCTTTCTACGTAGAGCTCATTATGCATGAATCAGATTTGCGACTCTTATCTATACCATGAGTTACAATGAGACATTTTTCTGATTTGACCTTGTTTTCTTAATAATGAGCAATATGAGTATGATGGTTCAATGAATGATGATTAAATTAATTCTTTAATATACATGGTAGAGATTGCAGAGGGTCCATAACTAAGCTTGCTTGATTCTTGAGAGGTTGTGACAGAGCTTGAGACTCTTGATACTTTGCTAACATAACATTTGTGATGACAATGAAACTCTCTTTGGATCTAGCTTGTGTGCTTGATGATAGCAATTTTTGAATAATGCTTTGTACCTTGTCTAGAGATACATTGCTCATTAGTTCTCCGAGATCAATAAATCGAATGAAGTATGCAGCGATTATTGAATAGATCAACCCTTAGTTGTATTATGTATAGGGTTTTCTAAAAATGAATAATTTTTTCTACTACATGGTCTACATGGTAGAAAGTCTATAAGTCTAATGTTTGTAGGGGAATACTCATAGTGATCTCACAGTGAATGAATGTTAGATGGCAACAACTTATATGGCTGCTTGTGTTAAAAATCTATGTTGTTGTTTGTCTTGATGGTTCTTTTGGCAAAGTGGTGTGCCTTTAGGACATGCATTTGAAAACTTGCTTTTAGTGACATAAGTGCTATGACAAAGATCATTCATGAACTTAATAAATATGCTGCTTGTTGCTCTCCTCTCATATTGTTAGTGTTAGGTTCCTATAATACTAGTGTAGCCTCCTTATTGTTATTGTTAGTGTAGCCCCCTTATTGTTATTGATGTGCCCATGAAGCCCCCATATTGTTATTTTTGTGCCCTATAGAAGTCCAATATTGTTAGTGTTGTGCCCTTACATTATTATTGTTATGTAGGCTCTGATAATATTGTGACCCCTTAGATTTCTATATATACCAAGGAGGTCTTGTCATTTGTATCATCCAAATATTGTTCATTTATGTTATTTAAAGGAGGTTTCCACCTCGAATAGGCTAATTTTCAGGTCGTTGATCTACCTTTTCTTCTATTTTGTGATTTGGTTGCATAACCTTTGGTATGAGAGCTTTGGATTCTAGGGTTTTGCTGTTTCAAGCAAGTCATTTTTACATTTCTGCAATAATTTTTTTTATTCGAGGCTTTAGAAGCTGAAATTTTGACCACTTGGAGCCGAAATCTTGATGAATTTTTTGTAAAACTTTTAGATATTGTTTCACTGTATTTTCTGAGGTATGGTCTAAAGAACTTAGGAATTTTGCATGTTCTAGTATTCAATCTCAAAGAGGGAACCTAGGGAAAATCATCATAATGTTCTCTACAAGCATTGAAATTGAATTCCGTAAAAAGCGATTAAAAGTTAATGGAATTTAGTTTTTTGTGTATCATTTTTAGGGCTGGAGGTTAAAATAGTGACACGTGGCATTCTATACAAGTTCACTGTACTAAACAAGTGCATAACCAGGTCATCATGGGATATTGGGCATAACTTTATATTGTCTAATCTAATCTCAGTATGACTTGTGGCATTCGAAAGAAGACTCAAAGGGCTACCAATGAAAAAGAATAAGACCTTAGAGAGACAAAATTACAGGGATATAAGCATTTCAAAATCAAGCTCCAAAAACAAGAAAAATGTGTGTATTTTTTTTTTTAATTGCATAAATTTTGTTTGAAAAATTAGTTTGAAGTAAGTCCAAGGGAATATTGAAGCATATATATAAGTATTTGGTTCTAAATTTCTTCCCAAACAAAAGAATTCTACACCCATTAAGCCCTCAAAAATCTCTACTATGCCGCATGAAGAGGAAGAATTGCAAAAAGATATATCAAAATTATGGGACCAAGTGCAACAAATTTTTCTCTCACAAAGAGCAGCCAAAGATGAACTAAAAGGGGAAGTAGAAATAAAAGTTGACATTGATGGTTTAAAATCAGAAATAAAAGTAGACATGGAAGGTTTGAAGGAAGGTTTGACAAAGTTGCTACAAGAAATGCTTCCTATTGGCGAAAAAGTATTCTGTGAAACTTATGTTGAGAACAAAAGGAATGTTAATCATGATTTTAGAGACTATATTTGGGTAGAAGACCAACCATATTCCAAAGATCGATATGAGGAAGTTTTATGACAAGGATTTGGTAACATGGATACTACAGATGGAGCAATATTTTGATCTACATTATGTGCAACACTCACAAAAGGTACACATTGCATCTTTATATTTATAAGGCAATCAATTTATATGGTATAGATGGATTTGTTATCATAAATCACTTGTCACTTAGTCAATTTTTACGGAGGAAATGATATCACATTATGAGGATACAAATAGCAACACCTTCTTTAGCCAATTGATAAATCTGAAACAAAAGGGTTCAATGGTGAAGTGTAGAAATTCCTTGTAGATTCAAGCTGCTAATTGTAATATGCTAAAACAATAGACTTGAATATAATATGCTCATCAGCGGAAACAATTAAAGGATCGTGAAATGACGAAGTGTACAAGAGAAAGAATTTAATCAACACATTACACAATAATTTCCTGGGGAGAGCCACAACTAAAACCCCCTGCTATCTGTATATTTCATTAGTTAGAAAAAATGAGAAGATTACAATGCTTTTCTCAAGCCTAAGCAACCTGTGCACTATATCTATCTATCTCACAACTTCCTAAACAAGCCCAAGCTAATACTTAACCAATTTTGTGCTTGCCCAAGACTTTATTTCCTTGCATTTTTTCCTTGATAATTAGTCCCATATTAATTAGGGGAATTCCTCAATTGGAATTGCGTAATCCTCATATGACTTCCTCTGACTGCATGCACCACCTGTACAATTCAGATGATTATACAACTAATAGTACACTATCCCTGAAATCCAATCTCAACTGGGTAACCCTCAGATCTGACATGCATGAGTTATTTATGAGTGAATCATCATTTTACTGGTTGATCACTGTAGGCAACGCCACACTACACTGTAGGCAACACCACACTAGGAGACACTCTAGATGACTAAAGTTAGACCTTCAACTCGATTTAACTAAGCCAACTAAGTCAAATTAACTTAGTTAACTAATACGCGTTGTCATGAGATGTGGAATTACAATTTTATTCCTAATTTAATTCAAGGACGAAATTAAATTAGGATTTTCTTGTTGCATTTTCAAAACTCCCTCTCAACAAGAAAGAGATTATCTGCTACCCAGTTCTTGCCTCTATGAAACTCAGATTTTCATCTTGACAATGCCTTTGTTAAAATATATGCATCATGTTCCTCTGTAATAATGTAGTCCAACAACATGATTCTCATTTGCACACAATCTCGTAGATGGTGATACGAAATGTTGATATGCTTGGATTGATCATGAAAAAATGGATTCTCAGAGATTTTGATAGAACTCTGATTGTCATAATAAATCACTGTAGGATCCATCTACTGACCAAATAACCCAAAAGGGATCTTCCTCATCCAGATAGCCTCACAAGATGCTTGACTAACAACCATGTACTCTGCTTCCGCCGAATTGAGTGCAACTGATCTCTACTTCTTGCTATACCAAGAAATTGCTGCTGACCCAATATTGAAGATTCCTCCTGATATGATCCTTTTGTCGGATAGAATCCTTGCCCAATCTGCATCTACAAATCCTTTCATATTTACTCCCTCTGTCCATTTGTACCAAAGACCAAACTGATTGGTGCTTATGAGGTATCTCAACACATGTTTAGCTACCTTCCAATAGAGTTTGGTTGGCTTAACCATTGCTTGACTAAGCTTGTTAACTGCAAAACATATGTCTAGTCGTGTGTTCACCAAATACATAAGTGAACCCACAAGCTGCCTGTAAATAGTAGCCTCCACTAATTCACTTGAAGTAGCATCTTCCTTCCTCCAATTCCCTGCTAGAGGAGTGTCCATGGGTTTGTTTCTCTCAATGTGGAACTTCTTTAGTATCTCATTTTCATAATTTCCTTGGGAGATAAACAATTCCTCATATCCTTGCCATACTTCCATACCAAGGAAATAATGCATGAGCCCCAGGTCCTTCATCTCAAATTCTCTTACAAGGTCCTCTTTGCAAGATTTTACCAGCTTCTAATCACCTATTAGAATTAAATCACCGACATATAATACTATAATAAAAAATTTACCTTCAACCACAACATGGTAAAGGTTCTCATGTGCTTCACTTCTGATGAAGCCCAACCTAGAGAAATAGCTGTCAATATTGGTGTACCAGGCACAAGGTGCTTGTTTTAATCCATACAATGTTCATTTGAGTCTACACACATGCGACTCTCTATTGAAGGTCTCAAATCATTCCATCTGCTCAATGTACACCTCCTCCTTAATCACACAGTTGAGGAACGTTGTATTCACATTCATCTGATGTATCTTCCATCCCATATGCACTGAAAGTGCTAGAATAGATTTGATTGAAGAGTACCTTGCTACTGGAGAAAATGTCTCCTCATAATCATTTCCCTCCACCTGAGAGAACCCTCTAGCCACCAATATGGCCTTGTGTTTCTCCACACTCCCATCTGCTATTTGCTTTACCTTTTAAAGCCATTTGGAACTCACTAATGACTTGTTTTCTACTCTTGGGACCACTTCCAAAACACTGTTTCTGATAATGGAGTCATACTCCTCAATCATGGCATCAACCCATATTTGTTTCTGCACTTCTTTCTCGAATGTGGATGGCTCAATCTCTACACTCTTGCTCATCAGAGCCATGTAGCTAGTGTATCGATCTAGAAACCTCCTCTACTTGATTTGTGATGTCAGTGCTCCCACATTCTCTCTAGTATCATGCATCAATCTGTCGGCCTATCTAGTGTGCTTCCTTCCATCTCTGGAAGTATTTGCATGAGTGGTTGCTTCCAGTCTCTGCTCCTTTGCATGTGGCTGCTCCACATCATCATGAGGTTCTTCCTTTGGAGCTAAAATCTCCTCATTTCCATGTAACTAAAGCTCCCTCTCAAGAGAACATCTCATGGCCTTCTCTTCATCAAAATTCACATCTCTATGAACCAGTCTTATCCTGTGAGATGGTAGGTACACCCAATAGTTGTGATGTATGTACCCCAAAAATATGCCCAACTCAGCAAATGGTTCCAGATTTTTCCTTGCATCCTTGTTAACATGACAGTAAAATGATGAACCAAAGATCCTGCATTGTGCCACATATGGTTTCTTACCTGAAAAATATTCTTTTGGTGTACTCATCCTCACAATCCAATGAGGACTCTTGTTTTGCACATATATAGTTGTGTTGCATGCTTCAGCCCACGAGTGCACCAATAAGCCCTAATCATGTAACATCTCCCATGTAGCTCCCACAATACTTCTGTTCTCAGTTTCAGCCACCCCATTCTGCTGTGGGTTATGGGGTGCTATTAACTCCTATCGAATGCCTTCTGATGCACTAAATTTCTTTAATTCATTAGACACATATTCTCCTCCATTATCGCTCCTAAGAGATTTAACTTTCCTGCTAGTGTCTTTCTCAACAAGTGATTTAAATTCAAAAAAATAGCGAACGTCTAATCTTTCTTCTGCATGAATAAAATCCAGTTGTTACAAGAAAAATCATTTACAAGTATTACATAATACATGTGGTTGGCTGTGGAGGTTTTCAAGAACGGTCCACACACATCTGAGTGAACTCTTTCAAGGATTGCTTGCACTTGACTATCCTTATTATGAAAGGTAGATTTGGTGTACTTCCACAATGTACACCCTTTTCATGTGTGTCTTTGCTCTAGTGTACCCTTGCAAAGTCATGTAAAAATATATTTCCTGATATTCAAAGATCTGTGGTGCAAGTGACCCAATTTTCTATGCAACAACTCATCGATGTCTCAGCTCTGCACCTTCTCTACTTTTGTGCTTAAAAAAGCATAATCTTCTACAACCAATTTGTAGAGGTTCTTCACTTGAACCCCGATCCACTTCACTTTTCCTGAGTATATGTGACAAAGGAAGGAATTTCCTGTGCTAAACAAATATCACATCGTATCCATGATCCTCCAACATGACAACTGAAACCAATTTCTTATTCAAACTTGAAACATACATGACATATTTTAATGTGAGAGGAGAACCAGACTCCCTCTGAAAGTTAACAATACCGATGTCGGTCCCGCTATACCTCACATCATCTCCCATTTTTATGTGCATATGGAGGTCCTCCCCCTCCAAGTCACTAAAGAATTGTTTGTTGCCAATCATATAGAATGAGGCTCCACTATTCATATACCACACACTACCCATCACGAATGTCACCATGTAAGCAATGAGAGTGAAATCCAGTTCAAATTGTGAAGCAATAGCTTCACCTGGCGCTCCTCCTACTGCATTCTTGCTGACCTTCTTATGCAAACACTTCGTGGCATAGTGTCCCAGCTCGTGACAGGGAAAACATTTAATCTTCGACATGTCCTTCTTCTTGCTTCCTTAACTAGAATCTATCTTGGGATGGGATGACTTCCCTTTCCCTTTCTTCACCTTTCCAGCTAAGGCACCATTCTCCTCATCATCATGCTTGGATGAGGATCCATCTTTGGTGTTCCACCAAATCTCTTCTTGCACTAAGTTGGACCACAAACGTTCCCACTATGATAGCTTCTCCCTCCCATTCATTGAGTCCTAGTTGTTGTGCCATATCTTGGGAAGGCCTAGAAGTGTTAGGCTGACCAAGTCATATTCAACAAATGTAACACCAACACTTCCAATCTCATACTGACATTGGGTGAACTTGGTTAAGTACTTTGGTATTGTGTCTCCCTTTTCCATCTTGATTTTTATGAGCTTGTGCTTCAGTTACAACTTCCTGTGGTCACTGCTGTTTTGAAATAGGCCTATCAAGGCCTTTGACATTACATATGGAGTCTCCTTACTGTGAATGTTTGATACAATATGATCTCGAACTCCTTCAAGGATAATCCTTCTCGCCTTTGCAACACATTTTCTCCACTCTACCATATCTTGAGCATCAAATGCTCGAGGCTTAGGAATATCTTTGTCTAAGAATTCCTTAATCCTGTTTTCTTCCAACACTGCCTCCATCTTGTCATTCCAAGCAATATAGTTCAAACTACCCTCAAGGGCATATTCAAGTCTCAATCTGTAGAATGACATCCTGTTGGCTCTGAAGTACAATACTGTAAATTCGATTTCACCTGGAAAAGACAAACTCGTATTCTCCTCTTCTAGAGTGATTTCTTATTATAGACATATTTGGGCACTGCAAGCCCCAATTACATATGTCCATAAACCAAGGGCTTCTGAGGCCCTAAAAGTGTAGTTTCATGCCCTAAAGGAACAAGGTCAACTGATTACATCATCTCCTAGAAGTTCTCCATAGAAAACTGCTCAGAACTGGTCAAAACTGGACCATACAGACTGCTCAGTGCAGAGGGTGTGATGCATCTCATCTGTCCAGTGTAAAAAGTGCAATGCATACTGAAAAGCCCTTCTGTAGGGTGCGATGGGCGAGAGTAGAAAAATGGTAGAGACAGTTTGCAAGGTGGATGATCATGGAATCTTCCAAGAAACTTCTCCTGTGACACTTGCCTCTCTGAATTCGCCCAGGGATGAGTAAGAGATCATCAATCTCCAAGTGGAATCAAGGACTATCAAAGAGAAGACACTAATCAAAATCCCAGAAGCTGACTCACCCCCCTTGCAATCATCTATATATGGATCCCTCATCCCAGAGATCCAGAGGCTGGAATATTATATCTTGTAAGGAAATGCTGTTGGTTTCCTGGTGGAATATCATAGTGTTGGGTGATCTAAGCTTTTCATGAGGTGAAGAAGGGCTTTCATGCTGGGAGGATGACGCCGGGTCAGATCAATGGGTTGTAATCCTCTCTTCTAATCTCTCTATCAATAAAGCTATTCAAGTTTTCCTCCACATTCTTGTATGTTTGCTAATATATGCATGTATGTGGTCAATATATATCTGGTCCTATATTGTTTATGATTGTAGATCTCTGCACTTTGAAGGTATTATGATGCTTTGACTTTACAGGTACTCTTTGAAGCAGAGTGGTCAAGGGAGGAGTGGCAAAGATTTGTCAGAGGGGAGAAGGAAAAAGCAGAGAACTAACTGAAAGATCGAGGTTGGTATTCTTTGCTCTTCTCCTATCTACTTCTCGTAAAGGAAAACGAAAGTAACTTTAATCTGTTTGTTTCTAAGATAGCTACCCGTCTTAATGGGACTAGCAGCTCTGCATAGACACTAGATTTCCTGATAACAAAATGGAGACTCCATTGGGGAGCGAGTAGTTTGTTTTCTTGTCTATATTTGTTTGCTTTATAAACTTATAGAAGGAGCCTGAAGTCAAGCCAGCTAGCCTTCGAATTGCATTTGCTATGCAAGTGCAAAGTAGATCAATGCTGCTTCAGTCTATCTCTGGATTTTGTTTATAAACTGAACAACTGATTTGCAAACATCCTAATTGCCCTGGTGGTGGCTCAAGTAGCCTCATTAGATCAACTCCTGTGATTTACATTTACTGACTATCATTTGCTCGGCCTAAATCCCTGAACTAAGCTGTAAATTGTGACCTAGAACCAAGTTGAAGTCTCGTCCCCGGACCATCGCACCTTCTCCTCTTGGGAATTTGGATGCATTTCACCTCCCGTGTGCAGTAGGAGAGGTGCATCACACTTTCCCTGTGTTACAGGTGCGATGATCAGATAAGACTTCTTCTGCTTCCAGATTTTGGTTTTTTGTTCACTCTCTTCAGCGTTATTCAGGAGTTTTGTTGTTTGTGATCAATATACCTCTGTGGAAACTCCCTTCCATTGCATGATTCAACCTCCATAGTAAAAAGAACTGTAAATATTTTTATGTATTGTTCGCCATTTACGGTCCTGTTTTACAAAGAAGTAGCGTAATCAAGCTATTGTCTTTTGATTTGGAAGTGTCACAAGTGTCATTTTCAATCAAAGAAAAGAATCCTATTGTTCTTGATGGTCGATTATACTGCTACTCTTCTATTTGATTTGAATTAATAGTTTTTCAAGTGTCGAAAGCAGTTTTCAATTCAAAATCGCAAAGTGTCGTCATTATCTTCCTTTCGTCTTTTGAAAAGAAAATCATTAGTACTGTCGCTTGAAACGATTCAAATTTGTACTTAGCATTCCTTTTATCATTCACACATTAAGAAAGCGAAAACAAATACATGCATGTTCATTTGCATTTAGACTGCTTGTTGATTTTGATTTAGGACAATGCATCTAGTGTGTGCTCTCTGCTCTTTGTTGAAAGAATTTCACTTCTCTTTCCTTAGTAGCTAGGATTTTCATTGCAAAAAGAAGATTAAACAACTATTTATCATCTTAGATTTCATTTTAGGAATTGTATATCTACATGACGTGGTGAACCTGAAAGGCAAACTTCTTAAGAAAGATCAACTGTAAAATAAATTTAATGAACATAAAAACGCTTTGGAACCTAACGCACAACATTTATAAGTCTAGGCTAGAGACGTATTCCAGTGTCGTAAAGCCTGGTAACTATCGCTTTCATTGTTGCTTGGGTGATTCCTCCTCTTTGAGTCGACAAGTGCCAATACGGACTTGTGCTCCCATGTACCGTCGAGTATATATTGGGAGACCACAATAGGCTATATCCTTTATCCTTAGGAAGCTGTTTCTGCCGCCCTATCGATCGCAATGCATTGAACACAGCATTCAGGAATATTGACTGCCATACCATAAAAAGTATTCTGTAGTTTTGCGATTGGTTTGGTAATCCCTCTGTCTAGATTTCCAGAGTAGTCTCTTTCGTTCCTTTTCAGACTCCTTAAAGGAAAAGGTCCATCTGAGCACTTGTCACTTCAGGCTCATTAAAAATCAAAGGCGACTAGAGTCATCTTTTGATTTTTCTCAACTCTTAAAAATTGAAAAAGTAAGTTGTGTCAAAGCATCTAAAATTTATTTTAATTGGAATAACATCATTATTCCCTCATTGGTTTTAGGTTGAGAAAAATCGAGTCCACCAACCAAAGATTTCCCCTTGAGGGAAATCCTAGTCCTTTCTCCTCTTAGGGGATTGTTGGTGCACCTCATATGGCCACATTGTCCCTCTGAGGACTGAAAATCGGCTTTGCAATATGGCTCTTCTCGACCTCTATCATTCAAACTACCACGATTCCTGAGCAATCAAGTTAGCAACTAGATGATACCAGAGTTACCCCCCAACTTGCTACTTCGCTTGTTTCTCCCTCCCCTCCTTCCTCTTCACTTGGTGAAGCTGATAAAGCTAAAGACCAAGTGACTGAGAAGAAGAAGAAAGGGAAGGAGAAAAAGGAGAAAAAGAAGGAGCCAAAGGCAAAAAGGGGCAACCATGCATCATCTAGCGTAAATCCACACACTGCACTGTCCAAACCTAAATCTCCATGTGTCATTTGCAAAGGAGATCACTATCATCGAGATTGTCCTTGCATCCCTCGGATCTTAAGGTAATGGTCTCCTCATTTGCACAATCTGGTGTCATCAACCTCTGACGATCATGTTGAGAGTACACTATCAACTAGTGAAAACGAAGTCTCTGGATAGAAAGGAAAATGTAAATTTCCTTGCAAACTATGTAAAGGCAATCATGCTGTCCACCATTGTCCCTTCCTGGATGAAACTAAAAGATTCTTGGATAACCATCCTGCTTCACCACTACAGCTTCCTCCTGGGTACAAGAAACTCTTGCCGATTCCATTGCTAGATGAAAATCCAACTGACACAACTTTGAGGTCGGTCAAAGCATCTATCATTGAAGATAAACCATTTGAATCCATACCAGATGAAAGTCAAAAGGTTGAGATGACAATTGACTTGGTCTTGTCTTCAGGAGGTCCATCTTCAGATGATACAGTCACCAAAGAGAATGAGAACGACATCGTTCAAATTCTTTTCGTAAACATAGACCTCCAATGAACATGGGGGCAACCTACCCATTCCTTTACTGCAGGAAGGAAGTTCGTCAAGGTCATATCCGACCGTTTATTCGGTCCCACCTCGAATTAACCTAGTCATTTCCTTCGATTGGAATCTACTAGGTAGACCCCGTTTACCGTCTAATGTACCATTTCAAATCATTGTACAAGCTTACAGAATGGTCATGGTGAGTACCATCATAGATGAAGGGGCTTCTGTTAGTATCCTTTCCTCAACAGCTTGGAAAGCACTTGGTTTGCCATCGCTTCTACCTGAGATGCGAAATCTAATAGGCTTCGATAAAGGAACCAATCGACCATTAGGGATCCCTCCGAGTTTGCCTATAATTTTAAGAGGGAAAACTGTGTATCTGAACGTAATAGTAGTCCAAGGACCTTTAGATTATAATCTACTCCTTGGACGTGACTATATTTATAGCATGGGAGCCATTGTCTCCTCACTCTTTTGAGTAATGTGTTTTCTGCATGAAGGCCGAGTGGTCCAGCTCGTAGACCAGCTTTCATTCCGTGGCTCACACATAGCTAATAATCAAGTACCATCCCTAATTGGTCTTTTCATGCAAGGAATGTCTCATCAATCTCTAGTCCGTCCACTTGAAGAATGCGAGTAATTCGGTGGCCATGACTGAAACCCAGGGGGCATGCACCCTGGTCTCCCTCGGTAGGAAAAATTTGGGTATAGGGTAGGTTTCCATGTAGGAATATGACTAGTCTGACACGACCATCCATTTAGGAAAATGGGGTTAGACTGGAATAAGATACCTCCATTAAAAGGTAGGCCTTTCCCGATAGAACAAATGTTTTGTCTGCAAATTGAAGGGTAACCTGGAAACTCTACTTTGCTATACTTGGGGGCATACAAACATTTTTGCGCGCAAGTGAAAAGTGGCCAGCGTAATGCTAACCCCATAGTTTTGCTGAATTCAACTGCTTAGGTTGGGTGATTGGTCGAATCGACCATTCACCTTTGTAGGGGCTGGATGGCACCAACAAAGTAAAGGAAAAGTTTTCTTGCCTAACCTTAGTAGTTAATTAACCCCTAGGATGGTAGTTGGTCATTCCTAGCTTGCATGCGAAAGGGAGCGGAGCAAAGTTTCGAATGGTGCAAGCTCCTTAAAAATTGAACCTATCGATGAGACATCCTTATTATACGACTAGCACGAGAAATTTTATGCGAAGTTAAAGCTCGTTAAAAATTAAACCTAAGAAATGAGCAAATGTTCCCCTAGAGTTAGCTCATTAAAAAATGAACCAACCTCTGGTAAATAACCATTGTGAATGCATTATTATCAGCTTCTGAGCCCTGGTCATGTTCTTGCCATCACCTCCACTCTATTTGGCCGATCATACGCCTCGATTTGATTGCTTACCCTTTTGAGGAATAGCTGTGAAGAGTGATTCTGTTAGCCATCCTTGTGACACTGCCATGATTGGAAAATTCCAAACCTTACCGGGAATTAGAAGCTACCCAAAAATATCACTCATTCCTCAAAGACGAGTCTCCTTTAAGCTCTTTTCATCTAACTCGTAAAATGTGAAAAGATTGTCGAGCAGTTGGCCTCTCCAGCTCGTTAAAGCTACAGGTAGTGTTATCCCTCCTCTAGATTTTAATCTTTTTGGACCTGAGGGATTATTACAGAAAAAAATCGAGCGGTTTTTTTGTTCATCTTGTTAAAACTATCAAAAATTCATCCCTTTCATATTATTTCATACTTTTTCAGACTTAAGGGATTATATGATGAAAAAGGATTACTAGAGTTTCCTTTCAGTCCCTTTTTAGACTCTCTAAAATTGAAAAAGGACCAAGTTGTCTTTGTTGTTAAACTCTTTAAAACCAATAGCAACATACTTTTCCATGCAGACGAGAATGAGTTTCACTGTCGCTAGGCTCGTTAAAGCATAGCGACGGGTTTGCCTGAAGGGAAAATTATAGAACAAGCATATGTTATCTTCCTCAAGCTTGACAAAAATAAAGAGGTACTGGTCAGCAATGACTAGGGAAAAATTGGGAAGAAAACTTGAAGAAACTTTATTGCTAGCGAGTCGCTCTTGAACATGACACTTTCACTCCATCACCATGATTGAGTCAGGTTGTGTTATTCCGTTCACCGGTCATATTACCATTGGTCCACCGTACCATCCATCTTTGGGGTTAAGGCTACCAATCCATTTCAAGGTCACTGATATGTTCAAGAGAATTCAATCAGAGAATTCACCAACCCATCTTGTGTCTCATTCGCTGCAATACATTCACGCTTCATCCTTTCATGACCACCAACCTGAACCATGTATCATCAGATCGTTTGCACCTCCACAAAATCATTTGTTCTGCTCCATGTTGTAGATGTGGGATTCATTAAGGCCCTCCTACGACGAGTCACTTCTTGTCGACGATAGCTCATTTTCCAAGAAGTCAACCCAGGAACAACCCTTTCAGTACTTTGAAGCTTCTATGCCTCAATGGCAAATTTCTCACTTCCAGCAACAGGTTTACATCAATGGTCTTTGATCGAAAGATTTTCCGTGGTGTTCGATGCCAAGTCCCTTTTTCACACCACGCGAATTGTACTGTAGCACCTTGAGGGTCATCATCATTATCAGTTATTCCTCTCACGCCTATTAACAGCTTACATCATTGGCTGGTAATCAGGCAATGTCTTTCCATGTTCGACTCCAGAACATTTTTCACATGGATCGACTTGTACTTCAAGCGAATATTGGACGAGTTTGAAGACCCCAGATCTAGTTTCATCCATCCGGGCTGTGATATATTAAGGAAAATAAAGACATCTAATGTACATCATTACTGCACAGGTGATCATCTGAATCAAAGGATGATGACTCTACCAGAATCATCAGCTTGCCACACAAACGGTTGTCTGTCCTATGTACATGAAAATGAATTTATAAAGCTAAGCATGGGAATGCCTGCCTTAGCTAGATCATGAAAATGTTATGAAGATAATGTATTGTATTGTATCTTATTACAGGTCGCCTTATAGTTCGAAAAACCTCGGATCCTCATGATAAAGCATTTCACCCAACATCAAAGATCTATGACCTCATGCTTTAGGGGGCAACTGTTATAGACATATTTGGGCACTAAAACCCCAATCACATATTTCCTAAACCAAGGGCTTCTAAGTCCATAAAAGTGTTGTTTCATAGCAGCTGATTACATCATCTCCCAGAAGTTCTCCATAGAAAACTACTCAGAACTGGTCAAAATGGGACCATACAGACTGCTCAGTGCAGAGGGTGCGATGCATCTCACCCGCTCAGTGTAAAAAGTGCGATGCATACTGGAAAGCCCTTCTGTAGGGTGCGATGGGCGAGAGTAGACAAATGGCAGAGACAGTTTGCAGGGTGGATGATCATGGAATCTTCCAGAAACTTCTCCTATGACACTTGCCTCTATCAATTCGCCCAGGGATGAGTAAGAGATCATCGATATCCAAGTGGAATCAAGAACTATCAAAGAGAAGACACTAATCAAAATCCCAGAAGCTGACTCACCCCCCTGCAATCATCTATATATGGATCCCTCATCCCAGAGATTCAAAGGCTGGAATATTGTATCTTGTAAGGAAGTGCTATTGGTTTCCTAGTGGAATATCATAGTGTTGGTTGATCTAAGCTTTTCATGAGGTGAAGAAGGGCTTTCATGCTGGGAGGATGGCGCTGGGTCAGATCAATGGTTTGTAATCCTCTCTTCTAATATTTACATCAATAAAGCTATTCAAGTTTTCCTCCACATTCTTGTACGTTTGATGATATATGCATTTGTGTGGTCAATATATATCTGGTCCTATATTGTTTATGATTGTAGATCTCTGCACTTTGGAGGTATTATGCTGCTTTGACTTTACAGGTACTCTTTGAAGTGAAGTGGTCAAGGGAAGAGAGGAAAAGACCTATCAGAGAGGAGTAGGAACACGTAGAGAACCAAGCGAAAGATCAAGGTTGGTATTCTTTGCTCCTCTCCTATCTACTTCTCATAAAGGAAAACGAAAGTAACTTTAATCTGTTTGTTTCTAAGATAGCTACCCGTCTTAGTGGGACTAGCAGCTCTGCATATACACTAGATTTCCTGATAACACTATAGCAACTTTCCAACATGTATATACTTGCCCATATTCACTCAAGAAGCTTGGTTATTGTACCTTCAGGTTGAATCAAGACCCATAGGCTCTAAATCAATGATTAGGGAAGACTAAAGATCACTTAGGACTTGCCTCTTTACCCATGCAAAACATTTTAGTGATTTGGGCTAATGGAGAAATTTATAAAATGGATAATACAATGATGATTGCCACATCCAATGAACTCTACTAATGGAAATAAACTATTTGAAATGTAGTGATTGACATTTAATTCATGATATTTAATTTATGAAATTATAATAGGTTTCTTTCCTTGTATTTTCTTTCTTGTAATAGGTTAAGGTTTCCATTTCAAGCATTTCATTTTTTGCAATTATTTGAGGATTTGATTTTATTACATTCACTCCATTACATCACAACATCAAAGGAAGGACATATTGTATGTTGTACATATAGTTTCTATGCCTCTTAAGCTTGTATTAACACCGGGTTTATAATTAAATTTGGTATCCTTGGGAGTTGCAACATTCTTATTGCAATATCGAGGCTCATTAGTCGTCAAGTCCTGGACGAGCTTACCACCATATCATCTATGGCGCTGGCATGTGGGTATGTCTCTTTCTCTATGCCTTTACCTCAGATTTTGTGGCCTATTCGAATGGAATAAAGAAGGGATGGTTTTCATGTTGTTGGTAATAGGAATGATGGATGGTATGGAAATCATTGTTTGGTTCTGTGGAAATTCTATGTTTTTGTTAATTTCTTAGTGTGTGATGGAAATATTGTTTTCGGAAATGGGTAAGTTGGGTGGTTCATAGATCATAATTTGGAAACCCAGATAGTTCTGGGCATCTCTATTTGTTATCTATGCGTTGTTTCTTTTCCTATTTCCATCTTCTTTGGGATACTTTTATCTAAAATGGGTATGTGTGTCCGCGGTTTGTCTCGTTGAAAATCCAATACTGAATGGTGTGCAGAGAGGGAGGGTTATGTAAGGGTTCGATGTTTTTTTACTTTTGATTAGAAATATTTTTCTTTGCATTTGATTTATGATGATTATGTGGTGAAATATATAACCTTGATGCTCAGGGAGCCAATTTTTGTTGTTCGATTCATGTGAACACTTAAATTATTTAGTCCTTCTCTGTGTTATGGTTCTTCTATGATGGTAGTGATATGTTGCAGCGTCCCTCAATGTTGGAAGCCTCCAAGGTTTCCTCTCAGGTTTTGGACTTGGATCTCTCCTAACAGTCAATATCTCCTGCATGTCTTTAATTTAATTGTCTCGGGTCTCAGTGATTAGAGTGTATTTTGTGGTTGCGGGTCGACCTTTTGGAACCAACCCTTGTCATCTCCTTACTATGGGTTTGTCCAGTGTTCAGTTAAATTTATAACATGCAAGATCGTGCATTTGACCCCTGGTGCCTGATTTTCAAGAAATGGCAATTGAGGTAAGAACAAGAAGAAAGAAATGAAAGGTGATAGAGGCTACCCCTCTCTTATGCCTCCAAAAAAATGGGGCAGAAGGTTGAATGTATAGGTCATAGAGGAAGCAATGCAAGCTTATACAGTTGGTACTCCAGCCTAGGTGCGTTAGCCGTTTGCGCCTTTAGAGTCAGAGCTTAACCAACACATGGAAACTGAAATTCAGGTGATGGACTAGCATCTCTTAGCTCTGGATCTGGGGCATACCCATGACCTTACCACCTAGTACAAGAAAACAATTCTTTTGATTGGATCATGAAGAATTTGATGGCTAAAGCCAGTATGACTATGTCAACCAATTTAGCTAGGTTAGACCCTGGTCTCCAGTATATCCATAAGGAATTGTAACTGATCTAATTCCAGATCCAGCAGTAGAATATTCACATGGGTTGTATTGAGAAGAGACTCTCACATCTCTTTCAATCAGAGTTACCAAGTTCTAGTGCTAAGGACCCTACTCCAGTAGAGTCCTCTGAAGATGAATATTGTTTAGGATGTTTGATGACTTTATTTTATCTATATGTATGTTTTAAATGTTGAAGAATAGGTATTGTTTTATTTATTTTGTTGTGGATGCACTTGATACTTAGGAACTCAGGGCTATAAGGCCAAGTTTGATATACTTAAACTTATGATATTTTGGATGGCTTATGATACATTTCAGTGCCCAACAAATCTGGTTTCCCAATGGGAAGGGTCAAGCCACCGAATAATTTTTTATGATTGTAACTTGTCTTGATTATGAATGAAAGAAGAGGTCCTACAAATCTTACAAAAAAAACTTCTTGTTGTGGATATTTTATTTTATTTTTTGAGAGTGAAAAGATATTAAAAATGTTCAAATATCTTTATTTAGAAAGCGGTTAAAGTGATTAACGAATAAAAATGATTTGTTAATCACTTTGTGAGAATTAAGAGAGAAATCATTATTAAATAATTGTTTAATAATTATCTCATTAAGGAAAATAGGGGATGGATAAGTAATAATAAGTAAATAATGGTTTATTTAATTATTGCAAGGTGATTGAGTCAAAAGTTATAAGAAATAATTATCAAATAATGATTTAATAATTATCTATAGAGAATATTAAATAAATAGTGATTTATATTATTCTCATGTGGTTTTTTCGATTTTAACGAGAAAATGTCTAGAAAAATGGTTTACTAAATTATTTCCTATGGTGAAAGTGTTTTTTACCATGGTAAAATTAATCTTACATGGTGTATTTCAATCCACGTAGTAAGAAATGGCTAGGAGAATGTTTTTTGGGTGATAACACAGTTCTTCTTCATGATATTATGTATGTATCAAGATTAAAGAAGAATCATGTATCTATATCTAATTTCCAAGACAAAGGGATGAGAGTTTCCTTCATAAGAAGAAAGGTCCTCACCTTGCCTATGGAATCTCGCATGATATATGCATTCACTTTGGGATCTAGAATTGAAGGAATCTATAGAGTCAATGGAAACTCATTATGAGCAATGGTACATGATAGAAATCGTCAAAGTGGGTTATGGCACCAGAGATTTTCTCATCTACATTATGAAACCATGCAAAAATTAAGAAGGATGGTTTTTGGTATTCCTGAGGTTCAAGCTAGTCATGATGGAGTATGTCTGGGATGTGCTAGTGGAAAGAATTTGAGGGGACTGTTCCCTCTTAGCAAAAGTAGGACCAATGATATTCTATAGCTCATATATTTTGATCTATGTGGACCTATGTTGGTCAAATCTCGAGGTGGCTATCTATATTATATAATATTTATGGATGACTTCTCCCGAAATATGTGGATATTCCACTTGAAGTAGAAGGATGAAGCATTTGATATGTTCAAAGATTTCAAGGCACTAATAGAGAATCAAATAGGGAAAATGATTAAGATCTTCAAGTTTGATAATGTTAGATAATACACTTCTAATGAATTTGTTGACTTTTTCAAGTAGGATGGAATAAAAAAGGAGACCAATGTGCCTTATAATCCTGAGAAGAATGGTGTGGCTAAGATAAAGAACAAGACCATCGTGTAAGTTTCCTAAGCCATGTTACATGATCAAAAGTTGTCAAAATTCCTTTCGGGAGAATACACTAATAAAGCACTCTATGTTCAAAGCAAGAATCCTCATCAAGCTCTAGGTGAAAAGACTCCTAAAGAATTATTCATAGGTATCAATATTGATGTTGGTCATTTGAGAATATTCCACTACCTTGTGTACTCTCATGTGCCAAAGGACAAGAGGAACATGTTGGAAGCCACTAGAAAGAAAGGTATGTTTTTTGGTTATTGTGATAATTATAAATCTTTTAGATTATATGTGTCTAGTCAAAGGAATGTTTAGTTTAGTAGGGATGTAAATTTAAATGAAGATGTTTCCTTTGGAAAAGAAAGGAGAATTTCTCCACCTCCTCTTGCTACAAAGAATGATCATGACATGGACCTACTAGAAGTTCCTTCTATATCGAAACTCAAGAAATATGTTGTTGATGATCCCATGGAACCTATGGACCGACTAGATCCTCCTTCATGTGATCCCCTTCTAGGAAGAGACCAATGTGGCTTCATGATACTTTACAAGATACTAAAATATATGTTGCTGCCAAAGGAACCTTTAGAGAAAGTAAGAAGCCTTGTTGATGCAAAGGATATGTTGTAGCTATAATCTTCATCATAGAGGTTCAACCACACATATTTGAAGTAGTGAATGAGCAGGTTTAGAAAGATTATATGGCCAAAGAATATGAATCTATTATGAAGAATGATGTATGGGAAGTTGTTCTAATACCGAAAGGGAAGTATTTTGTGACTTATAAATGATTGTACAAGATCATTAGCATGGAGTTGGTGGAAGTATTGAGAAATACAATGGAAGGTTCATGGCTAGAGGTTTATCTTAGAAAATGGGAGAAGAGTATGATGATATATTTTCACTTATTTCTCAATATACCACTATCCAATATATTGTTTCCCTTTCTACTAATCAAGGATGTACTCTTCAACAAATGGATGTGAAGATTGCATTTCTTCATGGAATACTACAATAAGAAGTATTTGTTGAGAAACCAGAAGAATTTCAAGTACATGATAGGAAGACTCATGTTTTCAGGCTAAAAAGGGCGATTTATGAATTGAAGCAAGCCCCTAAAGCTTGGTAAGACCACATTGATAGCTACTAGGTGAAACTTGGATTTATGAGAAGCAATGCCAACCCAAACCTATACTAAAAATTGGTCCATGGTATGACTCTTATTTTGGTTTTATATGTTGATGATCTATTCTTGATAGGTCGTGAGCCTTTGATGCTCAAATACAAAAGGGGGTTGGCTTCTAAATTTTAAATGAAATACCTTGGATTGATGCACTATTTTCGAGGCTTATATGTGTGGCAAAGGCTTAGTGAGATTCCCCTTTTACAATGAAAATATGTTGTGAAATTGTTAGAAAGATTTGGAATAGTAAAATACAAGTCCATAGCCACACCAATAGAGATGAACTCCAAGAATCTATGTGAAGATGTTGCATGAATTGACTTAGCAAATCCCTCTGATTTTTTACAGTTAATTGGGGCATTGATTTTCCTTGTGAAAACTTGCCCGAACATATTTTTTTTTTGTTAACACTTCAAGTCAATTCATGACTAATAATATTCATACACAAAGGGTTGTTTCCAAGCATGTGATAAGATATTTGCATGGGATGATTAATCTTGGTCTAAGATATATTGTCGAAGATGTGAGACTTCATGGGTACACTAATGTTGTCTGGGCCGAAAATGTTATTAACAAGAAGATCACATTAGGGTGCTACTTTAGTTTTGGTTCTGCCATGATATCTTAGATGACTAAGAAACAAAATTCCATTTCCCTTAATAATATCGAGGCTAAATACATCATTTCTAGCATGGCAAGCTACAAGGTTGTATGGTTGAGGAAGTTATTTGGAAAGTTGTTTGAGTAGGTTTTAGATACAATGGTGATATATTGCGACAACAAGAGTGGGATCTGATTAGAATATAATCCTATGTTTCATGACAAGTCCAAGGATATTGGATCGGGGATCACTATATTCCAAACATGGTGAAGAGAAGAGTAGTGAAACATCATGACATTTCAATTGATTAGTAGATAGAAGTTGTACTCACCAAGGCTTTTCCGAAAGGGAAGTTCTTGTTGTTTGGAGAGTAGCTTGGACTGATGGATTTAAGCCTCCCGAGTAAGGGTCTTGGTTGATCAAGGACACTGAGATATGCTCTCCCCCCTATCTAAGCTCCCAGGGTGAGGAATTGAGATGTAGAGCTCTTGGGGTTAAGGGATCTTTGGAAATAGGATAGTGGTGATCCTTATCTCTCATGGTAAGTAGTATCCTTTTGTTGTTTCTACTACAACACCCTCCCAATTTTTTCCTATATCCAAACTTCAAAGCCTACTTTAACTATGTGAATTTTTGTTTCTAGTAATAAAAGACATTCCATGTTAGTCCTATAAATACCTTAGTCCCTTTGTGAAAAAAACCTAAGTGTCATCTTTTGGTAAGGGAAGTGTTTCACTTTGTGAAAGAGACTTCTAACACATCCTTAAGAGAAAAATTTGGTACTAATGAGTCCTATATATCATAGAGACATGAACTAAAATCATTCCTAATTTTTTATGCATTATTTTGTTGGTTTCATCACTTCTGTTGCAAAGTGTATCTTACGTGTTACACTTGGAGGTAAGTGTCATTTTGTTGTCTTTTTAATGGGTTCATGTTGATTTTTAGTGTTAAGTGTTTTTTGTTGTGTTGTCGATCATTTATGGCTATGTGATCATGTTCAAGCCCTGCTCTGGTTTCCCCTTTGCCTCACTGATCCCACACTTAATCAAATTCCAAAGATTTCCTTACCCAAACATCCTTGCTTCACTTAACCTCCCTAAACTACACATTGTGTAGTTGCAAGCCTTAGTTAGCATCCCCAACTATGAAATGCATAGTCACTGCCTCCAAGGATGGTGCATTACTCAGTCATAGTGCCCAGTTGTTGCCTCCTACCTCTCAATATTATGCAATATTTCCTCTCATTAAACCCCCCACTACACACTGTGCAGTCTCTGTCAGTAGTCAACCTCCCATGCCTCTCTGAACTTTGCAACTACACAATCGAATGGCTCAGTCTCTCTCTTGAACTTCACAATATGTGGTCATAGTGGGAAAATCCTACCTCACTCTCTCCCTCAACTACATATTCTTTTCCCTCATTCCTCCATCCACTACGCATTGTGTAGTCGCAATCATCAGTCCATCATCCCTACCTCCTGGAACTATGCACTACGCAATCCTTGAGCCTTATCCTCTGTCATGGACTCAGTCCTAGGTTTGATTAGTGGATTCCATGAAAAGATTTAGATTAGGATATTTCCATACTGATATCATATTGTCATGAGTGAATTTTATTTGTACTTACTGTATCTTAACATGATAGGATGATGTTTAAGGAGGAGGTTAAGGAGATCATGCAAAATGACACTTATGAAGCTGCAAAGATAAGATGATCATCAAACAAGAAGATGAGGAGACACTAGATCACAACAGAATATTGAAGACCAAGATCACATATAATACTCCATATTATAAAGCCTTTTGGAGTAGGAATATGAAGAACATGCAACACCTACCATGAAAATATGAAGATGGTAGCAAGAAGGAAGTCTTGATATTGACACATCATCATGAAGTCTATGACATAAATTCCAAGTCATGACTTGTCTACGTGTCACCTCAAGAGTATATTTTGTCATCATGTATTGCCACATCATTAGTGGATGTAATTATCAAAATGAGAAGTGTAAATTGAGTGGAAGTCCAAAGGTCACACAAAGAATGTGAAAAGTCATGTAGAATTCCAAATTCTCTTAGGAGTTTGAAAAGTCATATGGAAGCTATGGAGTCATGAGGGAAGCTCAAGAGTCACAAGGGAGGTGGAGAGTAACCTCATTTGTTATATATACACCCTCATAGCTCAAACAAAGGACTTTTCACCTTGGATTCTCAAGCTAGGCATAGGAGACGAGAATAAGATTTTTTAGAAGAAAGTAGTGGCTTAAAGCTCCATTATTATAACAAGTGTTGTAGCAATGTAATGGATGAAAATGAAACTATTTTTAATTATTTATGGTATATGTTTATGTTAATCCATACTAATGAAAATGAACTATTTCATTGGCTTTAGCACACTTCTTTGAATCACATGTCTTATTCTTTCATGATCGTGGTTTCTTTTTGAAATATTTTGCAATATTACTTATGATTATTTTATATATATGTGTGTGCCTTTACTAGGATGTACCATTACTTTTCTCTTAAAGACTCACTTTCGTTTCAATTCTATGAAAGAACCATTGTACACTTTATAATTGGATAGATGAGAGGGCTATCATACTTGTTTATCTCTAAAGTGCATGCATTTCTCTTTTATCATTCATTGCAACGAAGCAAAATATTTAAGATAATGGTAACCATACATACTTTCGATTTGGGGCTCCTACTCAAAATGGTGGGAGATATAATTGGGACTTCATATCGGGGAGACCCCATTTATATAGGAGGCATCCAAAATTTTCAGCGGTTTTGTCACTAGAAGGAGGGAAACCCTTTTATGGCTGAAACCTCACCAAATTTTGTTAGTAAACCAACTCACGAAAAGGTAGAAAAGATAGATCAACGCCTTAGAATTCAGCCTCTTCGAGATGGAAACCTCCTTTATATTACACAAATGAACAATTCTTGGATGATATGAATGACTAAACCTCCCTTCTATATATAGGAGTCTAAGGGGTCACAATATAATTAAGACGACATAACAATAATAACATAAGGGTAGAAAAATAACAATAGTGGGTTTCTATGGGGCATACTAATAACAATATGGGGACAATAGGGGCACAATAATAATAATAAGGGATACAATGACAATAGTAATGGGGGAAGCACTGTATTATAGGGGCCTAACATGCTCCTTTCCTTCTGAAAAGCATTGTCCTCAATGTTTGAGTAGTTCTGGATGCTTCTATATAAAATTCTCATCCTCCTATGTGGAATCTTCAGCGGATAAGTTCTTCCACTTGATGATATACTATGAAATTGATCGATTTCATAGCTATTGAGTTCTTGTTTTTGTAACTGCTCTAGTTCCAATATCGTTTTTCCTTCTTCGTCAAGTTCTGTCAATATAGTTTGAACAGGGAGATTGTCACCTATAACCTTCTTTAAACATGAAACATGGAAAACTAGGTGGACTCGGGAAGTTGCAGGAAGCTCCAATTTGTATGCCATAGTACCAATCTTTTAAAACCCCTTGTAGGGACCATAATACTTTGGTGATAATTTATTATCCTTCTTAGCTTGCTTGAGGGACATCTGTTTATATGGTTGTAGCCGTAGGAATACCCAATCACCTACATGAAAACTTCTTTCACTGCAATGCTGATCTACTTGTTTTTTCATTCTATTATGCGCCAACATGAGGTTATCCTTTAACGGTTGGAGAACTTGTTGTTGATTCTCGATGTGATGTTCCACTACTTGAACATTAGAATTTTCTCTTAAATATGATGCGATGGATGGTGGAAGATATCCATAAAGTTCCATAAATGGGGTCATTTTTGTTGTAGTATGGAAGGAAGTGTTATACCATTAGGCCTCTATAATACTAGTGATTCCCCCATTACCATTTTCATTGAATCCGTTATTGTTATTATTATGCCCCTATTGTCCCTTTATTGTTATTAGTATGCCCCATAGAAACCCACTATTTTTTATTTTTGTGCCCTTATGTTATTGTTGTTATGTCGACTTGATTATATTTTGACCCCTTAGACTCCTATATATATAAGGGAGGTTTAGTCATTTGTATCATCCAATAATTTTTCATTTGTGTAATATAAACGAGGTTGCCCCCTCAAAGAGGCTGAATTCTAAGGCGTTTATTTATCTTTTCTATCTTTTTGTGAGCTAGTTTCCTAACATTTGGCATCAAAGCTTTGCTTTCTAGGGTTTTATTGCTCCAAATAGGTCATCATTGAATTTTCGCTATAAATTTTTTCTGTGACGTTTCGAAAGCTACAAAAAAAACCAATTTGAGCCAAAATTGTTCTCCACTGCGGGTCCAAATATCATATCTTGTCTCGCGATATTTGCAGTGATATGATGTGAGGAATTTAGCATTTTTGTAGAATCTCGATTTACATTCCAAACATGTGACTTGGGGAAATCGTCATAACTTTTGCTTTGAGAATCGGATTGAAAATTCGTAAGACATTTCAGAAATAGGACAACCTGCAGTTTTCTTTGTATCAGTCTCAGGTACTAAGGTCAAAACAATGACACGTGGCACGTCGTACAAGTTCTCTCTACTAAACTAGTCTATAATCAGGTCACTGTGGGAGATTCGGCATAACTCTTCCTTGGAGAATCCAATCTTCATTAGACTTGCGGGGTTAGAAAGAGGACTCAAAGCAATGCCACAAGATGAGATTTCTATATTCAAGATCTGTAGTTATATAGATACAACAAATTCAATATAGAGCTCTTACAAAGTGAAACAAAGGTGTGTAGTTTTTTTTAATTTTGCATAAGATTGGTTTGAAAAATTAGTTTGAAGGTATTCAAATGGAATAGTGAAGAATTATTAGAACTAATTAATGCCCTGAAGAAAGAAAATGGAAACACCTAGTAAGAAACCTAAAGTATCTAGCATGACTCATGAAGAAGAGAAAGAAATGGAACATGATATATCAAAATTACAAGACCAAGTACAACAAATTTCACTCTTACTAAAGGTAAATGAAGCCAAGATGAATGGCGTGGAAGCTAATATGAATGGCATGCAAGTTAAGATGCATGGCATGGAAACTAATATGAATGGCATGCAAGTCAAGATGGATGGCATGGAAGCTAAGATGGATGGTGTGGAAGCTAAGATGGCGGGCATGGAATCTAAGATGAATGGCATGGATGCTAAGATGAATGGCATGGACGAAGAATTGAAGATAAATTTGAATAATTTTCTACAAGAAATGGTGACTAATGGTGAAAGCATAGTAAAGAAAACTCATGATGAGAACAAAAGAAATGTTAATCATGATTTCATAAACTCTAATGTTGGATTGAAGACCCACCATGTTTCAAAAATCGATATGAGGAAGTTTGATGACAAGGATCCCAGAACATGGATACTACAGATCAAGCAATGTTTTGATCTCCATAAAGTGTAAAACACACAAAAGGTACTTATTGCAACTTTATATTTGGAACCAAATCAGTTTGTATGGTATCAATGGCTTTGCTCTCATAAATAAATTGTCACTTGGGCATTTTTTATAGAAAAAGTGATAGCACATTATGAGGATACAAAAAGCAACACCTTTTTTATCCAATTGATAAATAAAAAAAAAAGGGTTCAATGATGGAGCACATTGAGGACTTCCAAAATTCAACATAAGGGTAAAAGATATCTAGAGCAGCATAGGATTGATGTGTTCATAGGGACTTTAAATGATAATATTCAATATGAGGTTCACCTTTGGGAACCTGATTCATTGGAGAAGGCATTCAAGTTCACAAGAAAAATGGAAAGCAAAATTATGGCAACCACGAAGCCTACCACTCACAACTATAAAGATGGCAGTGTTGTTTTCCCTAGCCTTCCACAACCTACAAGGTTGACACCACAACAATTGAAAGAAAAAAGAGCAAAAGGGCTTTGTTATAGTTGTGATAGAAAATACACTAAAGGTCATAAGTGTGTTGAGAAGAAATTATTCTACGTAGATTGTGAAGAGGAGGAAGAAAAGGAACAATAAATGTCAAAAGAAGAGGATATACTCCAGGAACAAACCCTAGATAAAGAAGAAATGAATCTGACATATCTTGTAATGCATTGGCTGGAATTACCACTCCTCAAACTATCAATATGGAAGGCCATATCAAGAAGAAAAAGGTAATAGTGTTGATTGATTCGGGAAGTACCCATAATTTTATTCATTGTAAGATAGCAAAGAAATTGAATTGCTTCAAATATTCAGCACTAGAGTGTCAAGTGATGGTTGCAAGCAGAGGAACCATAAATTTCTCTAGAAAGTGCCATAATATTAAGCTATCCATGGGAGAATATGTGTTGAATAGCCCAATGCTTTCCATTCCAATGGGTGGTGGTGATGTTGTACTAGGAGTCCAATGGCTACAATCTTTGGGTACAATAGCTTTTAATTTTCAAGAACTTTTCATGAAATATTATGCAGAAGGAAAGGAAGTTGAATTAAGGGGTATTACAAGGAAACTGGGAAAGATAATCAGTTCTAAGGGTATGACAAAGATTCTAAAGAAGGAACAATGACATGTAATTGCACAATTATGTTCATTAGAGGTTCCCATATCGAAATCATCTAATTTTCCAGATCTACGAAAAGTCTTGGACAATCATTCCAAGGTATTTGAGACTACCAAAGGTCTCCCACCTATTCGTGATCATGATCATGCTATTCATTTGATTCCAGGAAGTGTTCCTTCAAACATCAGGCCGTACAAATATCCCTATGCCCAAGAAAGTGAAATTGAACATATGGTTGGAGAAATGCTATAGGTTGGTATAATTCAACCTAGTCAAAGTTCTTTCTCTGCTCCAGTAGTATTGGTGCACAAGAAGGATGGATCATGGAACATGTGTCTAGATTATAGGGAACTCAACAAGCTCACTATTAAAGATAAATTTTCCATTCCTGACATTGATGAATTATCATATGAATTGCATGGATCAGTTTACTTCACCAAGTTGGATCTTCGTTCAGGATATCATCAAATCAGAATGAAGACTGAAGACATTTCGAAAATAGCATTTAGAACTCATGAGGGTCAATATGAATTTTTGGTCATGCTTTTTGGCCTTACTGATACACCTTCTACATTTCAAGGTTTGATGAATTCCATTTTCAAACCCTTCCTTAGAAAATTCATGTTAGTAATTTTTTATGATATACTAATCTACAACAAGTCTTGGAAGGATCATGTTGAACATGTTGACAAGGTGCTCAAACTGTTGGAGGAGAAACAATTATATGCAAAAAGCTCCAAATGTTTCTTTGGAGTACAAGAGTGGAATATCTGGGTCATATTGTATCTCATGAAGGAGTTAAGGTAGACCCTAGCAAAATTAAAGCCATTAAGGAATGGAAAATCCCCACATCCATAAAGCATCTACGATGATTTCTCAGGTTGATAGGGTATTATTGCAAGTTTGTTAAGAATTATGGGAGAATAGCAGCACCTCTAACAACATTATTGAAGAAATATGCATTTTCATGGACTTTAGAAGTAGCAAAGGCCTTCGAACATCTTAAAGAGGCAATGTGCCAAGCACTGGCCTTAGCTATGTCGAAATTCACAAAAACCTTTATTGTGGAATGTGGTGCTTCAGGAAATGGAATTGATGTTGTTTTAATGCAATATGAAAGAGCCATTGCTTTTGAAAGTCATCCAATCAAGGGAAAGGATTTACACAAAGCTATTTATGAGAAGGAAATGTTGGCAATATTACATGCACTAAAGAAATGACGACCCTACCTAATGGGAAGACATTTCAAGTTAAAAACAAATCATGATAGTCTTAAATACTTTTTAGAACAAAGATTATCCTCTCAAGAACAAAAAAAATGGGTCACAAAGATGTTGAGTTATGACTTTGAAATCATCTACAAAAAAGGGAAGCAAAATTTTGTGGCAGATGCACTCTCAAGAAAGGATGAGGATGTGGAAGCATTATTTTGCGTCATTTATATTATCCAACCTGATTGGATAAATGAAGCAAGGAATGGAAGAATGACGAAGAAGTGTGGGCACTCATTCGTAAGTTACAACAAGATCCCAATTCATCTAATACAATTAGCTGGAAAAATGATTCTTTATGGTACAAAGATCGCTTATACCTATGTAATAATTCCCAACTCAAAAAAAAGATTCTTATGGAATTGCTCACTTCTCCCTTAGGAAGGCACTCGGGATTTTTAAAAACTTACCACAGGGTTATGAAAGAATTTTTTTGGGATGGCCTTAAATCGAATAATCAAAAATTTGTGGTGGAATGTTTGGTTTGCCAACAGAATAATGTTGAAACAATTAAGACCTCAGGTCTATTACAACCTTTATCCATTCCATGCCAATGTTGGGAGGAGGTTTCAATGGATTTTGTCACAGGTTTACCCAAGTCCAAAGGAAAGAGTGTCATCATGGTGGTAGTTGACAGAGTTACCAAGTATGCACACTTTTGTGCATTATCACATCCATTTAAAGCCAGTATAGTTTATACTACATTTATGGAAATAGTTAAAAAGCTACATGGAAACCCAAAGATTATTATAAGCGATAGAGATCCCATTTTCACTAGAAATTTTTGGACATAATTATTTTCTTGTCTCAGTACTCAGTTAGCTCATAGCTCATCTTATCATCCTCAATCTGATGGGAAAGCTGAGGTAGTAAACAAATGTTTGGAAGGATATCTTCGTTTCTTTGTATCCCATAAATATACACAATGGGTCAAATTGTTGCCCCTGGCTGAATGGTGGTATAACACTTCCTTCCATACTACAACAAAAATGACCCTATTTATGGAACTTTATGGATATCATCCACCATCCATCACATCATATTTAATAGAAAATTATAAAGTTCAAGTAGTGGAACATCACCTCGAGGATAAACAACAAGTTCTCCAACTCTTAAAGGATAACCTCACGTTGGCATAGAATAGAATGAAACAACAGGAAAATCAACAACGTAGAGAAAGAAGTTTTGATGTAGGTGACTGGGTATTCCTATGGCTACAACCATATAAACAGATGTCCCTCAAGAAAGATAAGAAGGATAATAAAATATCACCAAAGTATTATGGTCCATATAAGGTGTTGCAAAAGATTGGTACTATGGCATACAAATTGGAGCTTCCTGTAGCTTCCCGAGTGCACCCAGTTTTCCATGTTTCATTTTTAAAGAAGGTTATAGGTGAAAAGCTCCCAGTTCAAACAATATTACCAGAACTTGGTGAGGAAGGAAAAATCATATTGGAACCAGAAGCAGTCACAGAAACAAGAACTCGGAAGCTATGGAATTGACTAATTTCGAAGTATCTCATCAAGTGGAAGAACCTATCCGCTGAAGGTTCCACATGGGAGGATGAGAATATTATATAGAAGCACCCAAAACTACTCAAGCATTGAGGACAATGCTTTTTGGAAGGAGAGGGGAATCTTAGGCCCCTATAATACTAGTGATTCCCCAATTACTATTGTCATTGTATCCCTTATTGTTATTATTGTGCCCCTATTGTCCCCATATTGTTATTAGTATGCCCCATAGAAACCCACTATTGTTATTTTTGTTCCCTTATGTTATTACTGTTATGTCGACTTGATTATATTGTGACCCCTTAGACTCCTATATATAGAAGGGAGGTTTACTCATTTGTATCATCCAAGAATTGTTCATTCATGTAATGTAAAGGAGGTTTCCTCCTTGAAGAGACTAAATTCTAAGGTGTTGATCTATATTTTCTATCTTTTGTGAGTTGGCTTCCTAACA
Organism: Pinus taeda; assembly: GCA_000404065.3. Classification (NCBI taxonomy): domain Eukaryota; kingdom Viridiplantae; phylum Streptophyta; class Pinopsida; order Pinales; family Pinaceae; genus Pinus; species Pinus taeda. The sequence continues at coordinate 209,966 of APFE030634488.1, read as the reverse complement.
TATACCACCATTTTGCCAGAGGAAACCATTTGAACCATTGTGTTTGTTTATTAGATGCAAAGCAATGAAGATATCCTTCCAAACATTTGTTTACTACCTTGGTTTGCACATCAGATTGAGGATGATAAGATGAGCTATGATCTAACTGAGTACCAAGACAAGAAACTAATTTTGTCCAAAAATTTCTAGTGAAAATGGGATCTCTGTCGCTTACAATAATCTTTGGGTTTCCATGTAGCTTTTGAATTGTTTCCCTAAATGTAGTAGAAACTGTACTCATTTTAAATGGATGTGATAATGCACAAAAGTGTGCATACCTAGTAAGTCTGTCAACTACCACCATGACGACACTCTTTCCTTCAGACTTGGGTAAACCTATGATAAAATCCATTGAAACCTCCTCCCAACGTTGGTTTGGAATGGATAAAGGTTGTAATAGACCTGGGGTCTTAATTGTTTCAACTTTATTTTGTTGGAAAACCAAACATTCCGCAACAAACTTTTGAATATCCGATTTAAGGCCATCCCAAAAAAGTTCCTTCTCAACATTGTGGTAGGTTTTTAAAAATCCTGAGTGCCCTCCTAAGGGAGAAGTGGGCAATTCCATAAGAATCTTTTGTTTGAGTTTGGAATTCTTACATAGGTATAAATGATCTTTGTACCATAACGAATCATTTTTCTAGCTAAATGTATCAAATGTACTGGGATATTGTTGTAGCTTTCGAATGAGTGCCCACACTTCTTCGTCATTCTTCCATTCCTCCCTTGCTTCGTTTATCCAATATTGCTGGATAATAGAAATGGTGCACAACAATGCTTCCACATCCTCATCCTTTCTTGAGAGTGAATTTGCCACAACATTTTTATTCCCTTTTTTGTTGATCATTTCAAAGTCATAACCCAACATCTTTGTGACCCACTTTTGTTTCTCTTCAAAGGATACTCTTTGTTCTAAAAATTATTTAAGACTATCATGATCCATTTTTACCTTGAAGTGTCTTCCCATTAGGTAGGGTCACCATTTCTTAAGTGCATGTAGTATTGCCAAAATTTCCTTCTCATAAATAGGTTTGTGTAAATACGTTCCCTTGATTGGACGACTTTCAAAAACAATGGGTATTTCGTCTTGCATTAAAACAACACCAATTCCATTTCTTGAAGCATCACATTCCACAATAAAGGTTTTTGTGAAGTCCGACGTAGCTAAGCCCGATGCTTGGCACATTACCTCTTTAAGATATTCGAAGGCCTTTTTTGCTTCTGGAGTGCATGAAAATTCATCTTTCTTCAATAATGTTGTTAGTGGTGGCTCTATTCTCCCATAATTCTTAACAAACTTGCGATAATACCCTGTCAACTTGAGAAATCCTTGCAGATTCTTTATGGATGTGGGGAATTTCCATTCCTTAATGGCTTTAATTTTTGTAGGGTCTACCTTAACACCTTCATGAGATTCAATATGACCTAGATACCACCTCTTGTACTCCTAAGAGACATTTGGAGCTTTTTGCATATAACTTTTTTTCCTCCAATAATTTGAGCACCCTCTCCACATGTTCAACATGATCCTTCCAAGACTTGCTATAGATTCCTATATCTCAAAAAATACTAACATTTTTCTAAGGAAGGGTTTGAAAATGGAATTCATCAAACCTTGAAATGTAGAAGGTGCATTGGTAAGGCCAAAAGGCATAACCAAAAAATCATAATGACCCTCATGAGTTCTAAATGTTGTTTTCGAAATGTTTTCAATCTTCATTCTGATCTAATGATATCCTAAACGAAGGTCCAACTTGGTGAAGTCAATTGATACATGCAATTCATCCAATAATTCATCAATGATAGGAATGGGAAATTTATCTTTAATAGTGAGCTTGTTGAGCTCCCTATAATACGAACACATGTAGAGAAAGAACTTTGACTAGGTTGAATTATACCAGCCTCTAGTATTTTTGCAACCATACGTTCAATTTCACTCTTTTGCATATAGGGATATCTGTATGCCCTAATGTTTTGAGGAAAACTTCATGGAATCAAACGAATAGCATGATCATGATCACGAATAGGTGGGAGACCTTAGGGAGTCTCAAATGCCTTGCAGGGATTTTCCAGGGCATTTTAGAGATCTGGAGAAATAGATGATTTCGATGTGGGAACCCCTAGTGAACATAAGTGTGCAATTACACCTTGTTGTTCCTTATTTAGAAGCTTTGTCATACCGTTAGAGCTAATTATATTTCTCGGTTTCTCTGTAATACCCCTTAATTCAAATTCCTTTCCTTCTACACAAAATTCCATGAAAAGTTCTTGAAAATTAAAAGCTATTGTACCCAAGGATCCCAACCATTGGACTCCTAGTACAACATCAGCACCACCCATTGGAATGGAAAGAATTGGGATATTAAATACATATTCATCCCATGGATAGCTTGATATTATGGCACTTTCCCGAGAAATTTATGGTTCCTCCACTTGCAACCATCACTTGACACTCTGGTGTTGGATATAGGAAGCAATTCAATTCCTTTGCTATCTTACAATGAATAAAATTATGGGTA